>CM021109.1:22622932-22748186 GCA_007115665.2 Sequoiadendron giganteum | reverse complement strand
GGATTGATAGTTTGTTCATTAAAATAGGATTTATTTACTTTCATTTGCATTGTTCTTCATTTTCTTCCTATGTTAATGTTTCAATATAATTTCATGGGGAATCCTTGTTTATAACTTGCATATTATCTAATATTGTGTTTTTTTGTTGTATTTGTGTAGGTATCAAATAGGGGTTCACACATACCTTCTTCAAAGTATCAATTTTCTCACTTGTTGATAAACATGAAGCACAACACCTATTGCTTATATTGTGCTCTATACTTTACAAGCTGTTGTTCCTTTATATTTGGGTGATTTCCTTTTGAAGTATTGATTGTCCTTATGCATCTCATCATGCCTCTTTGAATGTGGAAACACTTTCTTTGACTATATTTACTTCATTACTAAAATATGTTATCCCTTGTTTCAAATATGATGTTGATCCACTTGAAAAATCATTATTTCCTATCAAGTCAAATTCACAATTTATAGTGACCTTCATGAACATGTGATTTTGATGTTCTAACTTGTGAAGATTTTGATTACCGTTTCCTCCATTGTGTGGCCTTGGCCGTCCTTGATAAAATAACCATATACTCATTGTCCCTTGTTAAATCAATTCCAAAAGTCCATGAAATAGCTTGATGCTTGATATACTGTTTTTGTTTCTCTTTAGTGTAAAGAGGCTCTATTCTTCATTTAAATGTAATGTGAAAAATGTAAAGCAGGGCTGAAACAAAATATTAATGAAACTGATAAGTTCTTCATACTGTTTTTCTGAATCTCTTTGAAATAAGGTTGATCTTTAATTATCTTCTTAGTTTCAATAGCTCTCTTAATGACTGTTCTGACAATATTAATGAACTCTCATATGTAACTTGAGAGTGCATCCTCTTTGATATACCGAGCTCAACCCTTGTGGGAGCCCGTTTTACTCCACATATCTGATGAAATGATCATGAACATAAGAACCTTGTTCCTACAAAGTGAACAAACATTGTTAGCAAAATAAAAGAAGTTGAAAGCTTCCTCTTGAGTTTTATGCCTTTGAACAATGGAATCATCTGATGGATGCCTGATCAATTGTATGCTATATTTTTATTGATAACATAGGCATGTGGTAGGATTTGATTCTCATTTCTCTAACCACACTTCTATCATACTCGCAGGTGCATTGGAGCTTGTAGCTGGATCAAATTCGGAGTTACAACTGAAGGATTCAACTTTTCAACGATTTGTCATTCCAGGAAATGACGAATCACTTTCTACCCTATACCTTCTTTATTTTCAATTGTATAGTTTACTTTACTTCATGCACCCCTTATTTGGTTATGAAAATCAAATGAAGTTATTCCCATGACTTGTGTGGGACTTTCGTTTGTACATTGTGAATAAAGCAACAAACATTATGTAATCTTATGATATTATTTTGAAATTTTTTTGCATAATATTACTGAAATTCACTTGTAATGAAATATTTCACAATAATGAGTATTTAGCAGAAGATTTTGAACATCTTGTGTACCTTTTGGCTTGAATTTATAATTCAGCTCTACCCGTTTGAGCTGGTAGTGAAAAATAGGTAACAAATTGGCGTCCTCCACGGAGTGTTTTCCTGCCAAACACCATAGACCAGTTATGTAGCTTATCCATTGGGCGTGGAGTTCATTCTTTGCTCTTTAACTTTTGAAAAAATCTATAACTCAACTTCAAAACAAACAAATTGAAAGAAACTACTGCAACTCTATTTATGACAGAGTCTAAAAATCCTGTGCAGTAACTGCACTTTATTGAGAGAAAAACAATATTGAATGAAAACTAGCGTGCAATGAGCACTTATTGAGAACATAATTGAAACTAAAAACTATAATACTATGTACAACAACAACTAAATGCTTAATAACACTTCTTGAGATGAATCTCGTTAACGGGGATCGGCAGCACCTCTCCATCCAACCTTGAGAGCCGGAAAGCATTATGTTCCTTCTTTGTTGTGATAATGTATGGGCCATCCCACATGGAATCAAACTTGGTATGTTTTATAGGTCTTCTCTTTAACTCATCCCATTTAAAAACTAAATCACCCTCATTGAAGACTCTTGCTACTGCTTTCCTATCAAATGTCTTCTTCATCTGAGAATGATGAATTTGAAGCTTCCTAAAAGCTTCTTTCCTGGTTTCTTCCAACTCTGTTAATTCAACAAGTCTGACTTGCATTGGCTACTCCTCAAGTAACTCTAGTTCTTTTATGTAGCTCAAAGTTGGTAACTCAATTGAAATAGGCAACTTGGCTTCTTTGCCATAAACCAAAACATGCAGTGAAAAACCTGTTGATCATTTTGGTGTAACTCTATTAGCCCAGAGGGATAATTTAAGTTTATCATGCCATGACCTCTGATTATCTTCAATTGTCTTTTTAATGATCTTAATCATATTCTTATTTGTCGATTGTTCTTGTCCATTACCCTGGGGGAAATAATTGGATGAAGTATTCAGATAAATGTTATTCTTCACTGATGAATTTGAAACTTTTAAGCCAATAAAGGCTAAAGCATTATCTGAACTGATAGATTCAGGTGTACCAAACCTATAAACTATGTCCTAATAGAAATTTAAAACTGATGTTTCATTCGCATCTCTCTGAGCAACTGCTTCTGTCCATTTCGTAAAGTAATTTGCTGCTGCCAAGATCCACTTGTGCCCTGCACTTGATGGTGGATTAATAGGACCGATGAAGTCAAGTCACCACTTACCAAATGGTTGCTCAACCTGAATTGGATTCGGGGACAGGGCTGCTAACTTTTGTTTTCCTACAAATAGTGAATATTTAGCACATTTTCTGACATAGGCATAAGCATCCTTGAAAATAAATGGCCAATAGTACCCTGCTTTCATAATTTTTAGAGCTGTAGTACGTGGTGCAAAGTGACCTCCAACAGGTCCATCATGGAATTCCTCCAGAATTCTTTCAATCTGATCAGGGTTAATACATCTGAGGAATACTCCATTGAAATCTTTTTTATACAAAACACCGTCTATTACTGCATAAGGAATTGCTTGTAATTTGTAATACCTTCATTTAGATTTATCCATACCTTCTAGGCAGTCTCCAGTATGCAAGTAATGAATCATTTGATGAATCCAATCAGCTGAAATAGCTGAAACAATAGGTTCTTCTTCATTATTCAGAACTATAGTGACTTCTTCATTGTTGTTCTACTCTTTTTCTACAAGTTTTTCACATAGACCCTTACCTTGAACAAGCTTGGTAACCTTTATGTTGATTTCATACTCCATGAATTTGGTTATCCAACCTGCTCGCTTGTCATTAATGCCATTATTCAACAGAAACTCCTTAACTGTTGGGTGAGCTACCAACAAATGTATTTTATTATTAGATAGCATATGTCTAAACTTTTTAAGACTCCTTACTACAACAAGCACATGCTTTTCAACAAACGAATACCTTGTTTCATAATCATGCAAAATTTGACTAAAAAATACAATGGGTTGTTCAAGTCCTTGATCATTTTGCTGACATAGCATGGCAGAAATTGTATCAACACTACCAAACACATACAGTATAAAATCTTTATCAAATTTTGGATTTATTAGTGTTGGGGCTGTTGCAAGTGCCTCTTTAATCTATTCAAAACTCTTCTTACCCTCTTTTGTCCAGTTGAATTACATGTTCTTCTTCAGTATGGCTTTCATAGGTTACAACAATGCTGCAATGTTACGAATAAATCTCCTAACGAAGTTTATTCTTCCTAAAAAGCTTTGCAAACCTTTTTTGTGAGCAGGAAGTGGTAAAGCCAGAATGGTTGCAATACGTTTTGGGTCAATAGAAATACCATCTTTTGAAACAATGTAATCCAGAAGCTTACCTTCGTGAACAACAAAAATACTTTTCTTTGGATTCAAAGAAATTCCATATTCTCTGCATCTCTCAAAAATCTATCTAAGATGACCAAAATGTTCATTAGCATTTCGTGAGAAAATAGTGATATGATCTAAGTATATAAGAAAAAACTTGTTTATTAAACCTTGGAGAGCCATATCCATTGCTCTCTGAAAGGTTGCTCCTGCGTTTGACAATCCAAACGACATCTTTCTGTAAGCCATAGTACCCCACTTGGTGGTAAAGGTTGTCTTGTACTGGTTTTCCTCTTTAACCAAAATCTGGTTATAACCTGAATATACGTCCAACAATGAGAACCTTTCTGATCTTGAAACAACCTGCAGTATTTGCTCCATTGAAGGTAGCGGATAGTGATCTTTAAGTGAAGCTCTATTTAGATCACGAAAATCAACGCACAATCTTATCTCTTCATTCTTCTTTCTGACGGGCACCAGATTTGATACCCAAGAGGTGTGCTTGATTGGAAATATGATACTACCTTCAATCAACTTGTTCAATTCCGTTTTCATTAAATGTTCTAGTTTCGGATTCAAGGGCCTTTACTTCTGTCTGATTGGTTTTACATTGGGTTCCAACTCAATGGTATGCTGAGCTAACTCAAGGTTAAAACCCTTGAGATCTCCATATTCCCAAGCGAAGATGTTGTTGAATTCTTGACAAAGCAAGACAAAAGCTTGATGTTCCTCTATTCTATAAACTTTTCCAAGCTTAAGGAGTTTGTCTTTGAATATTTCTATTGGTTCATAATGTTCCCACTTAACTATGATGTTGGATTTATCTCTTCTAACCTAATCATCAGTGTTGAAGATGGATTCAAGAGTCACCAAACCTTTTGGCAGTTTATTAGACTTTAATTGCATGATCTGATGACCATATTGTTGATCAAACTTGCGGTGGTTTCCAGTAGAAACCTCTGCTTCTTCCATCAGAAAGTGGATTATCTGTTCATCACTGTCAAAAATATTCTAGCTTACATTATTATCAGGTACTGAAGGTCTAACAACTACCTTCACATATTGCTGCACTTCCACATTGTGGATTTCAGTTGGTATGTCAAACTATGATCCCATGGCAGCAAGTTTATTAGCTTGCTTATTCTGGTTTCTTGGTACGGATTGCAGATTAAATGCATCGAACTCTTCAATTAAGTCCCAAACACGATGCTTATAAAATTTCAGCAAATCATTTTTTGTTAAATTCAGATTTATAACCTGATTTTCTATCAACTTAGAGTCACCAAACACCTGTAAACACTTAATTTTCCTTTTTCTGGCCCACTCTAAACCATGTATCAATGCTTCGTACTCAGTAAAATTATTAGAGCAATTGAAAGCAAATATATAAGCTGAATAATACCTATCTCCTTCAGGTGATATGAGCACTACTCCTCCACCAACACCTATTTTACTCTTGGATCCATCAAAGTACAGCTTCCAAAGCTGATCAGTTTGCTTTTCTGGCTCCTTGACCAGATTTGGAATAGCTACATCAGGCTCTTGAATCATATAAATGCCCAAACCTACTTCATCCATGAGACTGAATGGGTCAACCTCGTGATTCTCGGCTGCCCACTCATCTAAATTAATATCAGGTATGCCTTCTATAGGTATTGTGGGGTCGAGAGTCATGGATTAATCCTCCTGATCATGGAAAGCTAGGTTTGCATTTATAGGATTTGGTACATAGGGCTTGATATGGTCTTTAGCCTATGGCTCTGACTTAATGGTAACTCTAGTACCATATCTAGTTCTAAAAAATACGTGTGACCAGTCTGATGATAGATAACCACCTAATTTTGTAGTGAAATCTCTAGACAGGCAAACGGAAAAATAAGGTGGGAGATCAATAACATAAATGTCCTATAGAATTTGAAAGTTTGGATAGGCATGCAATGTAAGAGGAATTTTTTTTATAACTCCTATAGATTTAATGGCTATGCCATCCAATTGAACTACCCATTTTGACAATGGTTCATACTCAAGTCCTAACTTGTCTACCAATTGTTTAGGCATAATTGAGTTGCTTGCTCCTGAATCTATCATGCAATTATGCACTATGTTATTACCAATTATTAGAATAACATAAAAGGGTGGTGGTTTTACCTCTTGAGTTGGTTGCCCCTTTTTGTTGTCTAAACTGTTTGCAAGAACTCTTGGTTGCTCTTTAGTTGTGTCATCAAAAATAGATATCTTAGCCAGAGCTTCTTGCAGACCTTCTTTCTTCTCAGGTAGGTGTAATGCATCCAACATGGTGATGCTAACAGTTGCCTTTTTCATATGATCTACATTATGAAAAGTTGGAGAACTAACCTTGTGCTGGGTTTTAGAAACAACAGTCTCCTTCTGCACTGGATCTAGCTAAGATCTTTGCTGCTCTTTAACTGGTTCAACTAGTTTATGTTGTTCTTTAGCAGTCTCGGGTTGTTTTCTTGGTAAAATCTGAACATTTTGTGAAGAAGAGGGTTGTGGCTGCTCTTTATTAGTTGTTGAAACTTGATTTTTTTGGTGAACAGCTTGTTGGTTACCTTTATCAGCCTGTTGTTTGTTACTTTCTTGTTGTTGTTTGTCAAAAACAGCTTGCTATCTCAATTTTGTTGCTCTTTTCTTGGATCTTGTATTCACTGCAATAGATGTGTCTGAATTATTTTGACCTTGTATCTAATTTACTCCGTAGAATTTTTTGCCTTGCCAGTTCATCGTGGCAACGTCCATATCAATCTATTGTGTTTGATCATTCCTATCTTTTACTGTATTTTTTGCTGCAGCATATGTTCTCTGTACCTTCAAAGCCTGATTAATTACTTTGTTCATGCATGTAGCCTGATTCTGAGGCTAATTACATGGGTAACACCATACATAATCTTGTGCCAAGTTGTTTTGAACAGGTACGAGCTCCTTAGAGGAGCTGGAAATATTTTGATTCTGATTGTATGGTGGCCTGGGATTAAAATTCCTTCATTGTCCTTTATTATTTGCCTGATAGGGTGGTCTGTTAGGCTGAAAAGGTGCTTGGTAATGCCTAAAATTTTGGTTTTGTTGTCTCTTAAGACTCACTAAATCATTGCTATCTGTCTGCAATAATTTTTCCATTTCTTGTTGATTGCCCTTAAGCTCTTAAAACTCTGATTGTGCTGGAAAAGCACCATTTTGAACAATTGGTTGATAGCCTAAGGCTGGCTCTACTGGAATTGAGGCAATAGGTGGTAAATTAATTGGCATCATGGAATGAATGTCTAGAAATATTGTCATGGGCGGCCTAGGTGTAATTTTACCAGCCTGTATAAGGCTATTTTCTACTCTAATAGCAATGTCATAGGCTACTGGTAATGTTAATCCTCCCATTGATTGAATCATCAAAGCAGTATCACTATTTAAAGATCTAAGGTAATACAAAAAAGCATGATCAGGAGTAGATCTTACCGTTACTGGAATCCTATTCCAGGTCCATTGAAACTTGAAATTAAAGTCCATCATTTGTTCTTGTGGCACTCTCTTTATAGTCGTCATCTGCTTGACTAGAGATAGATGATTGGACTTGTCAAAAAAATTCTTGCTCAGCTTATCTCCTAAATCATCCCTTATCGCGATAGTATTAACTGGTAAACCGTGAAACCACTGAAGTGCTTTACCTTTGAAAGATGTTGCTAACAACCTCAATGCCACATTCTCCTAAGTCACGTAATGAACTCCACACAGTGAAGCCATATCTCTAATATGCTCTATTGGCGTATTTTTCTCTTCACCAGTGAAAAAAGGCAAACTTTTAAGTGTTGCAACTAGTATATCATCATGTTGAGCCAAATTCAATGGGATACCCCCATTGAATGGTACAAATGCATGCGCTCTAGCCATCAGAACTGTTGGTATTCTGAAATTCACAGCTTGTAAAACTGGTATAGGTGAAACTGATGCTCTATAACTTGGTGAAGCTGAATGTGGACCTGGCTGCCTTGTTGATGATCTACTTCTCCTTCCTGATACATATTCTAATGGTTTTTTTCTAAAAACTGGAGAAACTGATTAATTTCTTTAAGGTCTTCCAAGTGTTCTCTTTGTTGTCCTTCCTCTTCTTTTTGGTGAAGACAGCTGTAGATATTCAAATGGAGAAGAACTTCTCATCTGAATATTTCTTAGAAGTTGTTCGCTACTAATCAACTTTGAAACTTGATAACGAAGTCGCCAGGTATTTGATCTTTATCTTCTGAAAAGTTGAATACTGTTGCATATACCAAAACAACAACTTGAAACTGTTAAAATAATGCTCTAAATTGTGATTCAGAGTCTCACCGAGCGTGCCAAAAACTATTGTCAAAAAGATTGCACTCGAACGCTTGAATGATGAAATTCAACAATCTGTTGAAACATGGGAACTATCTTCAGGCTGTGGGTATTCCTATGGTGAAGATAGACCTCCAGATTCTAGGGTGGTTCCTATATGATTCTCAAATTAATAATTGAGTAACTTCTTTGTAAAATGGATAGAAGGATTGTAATAAATGCACATAAAAATTGGAAAAAGAAACTGAACTATGGTGATGTTTGTACCGAAAAATGATGATCTAAAAAGGTAGATTGTTTGACAATTATGAATTTTAAGGAGTACTTCACACAACTCATTAATGGCAATCTTATCACAAAATTATTTCAAAGGAAGGCTGACTGATCTCTCCTCACAGGAAACTATGTTTTACAACTTTGAAGAGATGAATGCATGCACAATTTAAGACCTGAAACTCGATTGCATCTGAAAACTTGCATCAATGAAAGAGACAATATGTAAAGGTTTCTGATTTATTAAAACACAATAAATTTCATCAAATCAATCATTAATGCAAAACAATTAGTTATGAGAAGGTAAAACATAAATCCTTTAAGCAAATAAAAGGAAAAAATTCATGTAATAACAAAGGTAACCTGTAAACTTGCTACTGTATTAATCTGAAAAAAAATTGAGTTACATGATAATTTGTTTTGCAGAATGCAAAGGACGAAAAACAAGAACTGGAGGAAAAATGACTAAGTTTCCTCAATATATACAAGATGCATGCACAAAGCAACCAATAATAGAACTGGAAGGAGAACTGAAGTGAAAATGATAACTCCAAAGCTAAAATCCGAGCAGAAGAGGAAACCCTGATAAAAATAACTCCAAAATGAAGCAAATTGCATTTTCTGCCCAAAAAACTCCATCACTCTATGCGCATGACCAAAATATCTATGAACTGAAGTGAAACTGAAAAAAGAGCCTCATCTGCATGATTTGAATAATTTAACCTGAACTCCACTTGTGCATGAGTGAAATTTATTTTAGTATTTTCGATATTTTCCCTCCATGCACAATCTATATTAGGCATTCATACATAAGTGACTTGAAGTTTCAGTCAAACTCCATCTTTATCCAAAAAAGGCTCCAAATAGCCATATCTAACTCGACTCATCAATTTGCATAATTTTGCACTTTGCAAAAATGATTGTGAGTAAATAATAAAGCAATTAAATTAATTACTTTATTATTGGTTACAAATATTATTTATTTGACTTTACAATTTGTGAAAAATAACAAAGTAATAAAATTAATTATTACTTTATTATTTATTTACAATCATTATAAATTTGTAAAGACAAACATGATAAATACAATTCCTTATCACTCCAAAATACCATGCACTACTTACATATGGCATTATTCATCTCTAACATATTTGCCGACCACTTAGCATATTTTTCAAGGTATATATCACTGACCACCATCAAGCGTTGTATCATTGAGCATTATTGAAAGGGTCGACCACATGATTATTAGGTTTGTTGACCTTTTGAGTTATGACCACAAGCATAATAATGCAAAATGATTTATTCTTTTAAAACATGAGACAAAAATCCCATGTAATGAGGCTTTGAGGAGAAGAAAAACATCGAACCCTAAGTTGCTTGATATTCTTCACTTGATTGTTTTGGTTGTTCTTCCTGGGAGAGAAACATCGCCACCATGCTTAGGGTTTCTAAGGATTTTGAGGCTCCAATCCTCACAATTTTTTGATGATTTTGCAGACAATGTATAGGAAAGATCAAGGTAAGCTCTCCTCAGTCAAAATGGACTCATTATTTCTCCATTTTTGGAAGCATAACTTAGCTTCAAGGTTGCGGCTAGCATGAGTTCATTTGTCTGATCTCTCTTTTCATTTTTTTCTGCTCTTTTAATGCTCTGTTGGCCGCCATGAGTTAACTCGAGCCCATCATCTGGAAGCTCCTATGAGGTTTGACCGTGGCTACTTGGTTTCCAACATGTGAAAACATGGTGAGTTCTCCTTCCTTATTATTTTTCCATGTTTGGGTTACACCATGTATGGATATTTCTTTGTATTCTACCCAGCTTCTATGTTTTCTTTGCAAAAAATTGGCCATGTACAGGTCATGGCTCATTGTTAGCTTCTATTTCATAAAGCATGATAATGAATGAGAATCCTTTGCATGGCACTCTGTGAAAGAAAAATAATGGAAACTCTGTGAATATTCTTCTTTATATATTTGTGCATACTTTTTTATGGCCACGTCCTCTCCATACTTGTACTTTTGGGTTCTTTGTTTCACATTACATGTCTTGGGTCTCTGGTTTGAGTGTTCTAGGTTTCCATTACTTTGTTGGTTGTGCCATGACTTTTGTGGACAATATATAATGAAACGTTTCTCTCTGTCAATGAGCTTCTAGAAATTTGTGTTTCACTCTGCATAGAAAATCTGGGTATTCGATTTTCTAAACAATCTTTGCAATAATGGCGACCATTAATTTGTGGATATTACTTTATTACTATATTGCAAAAAGTAAATCATTTGGTCCTTCTGAGAGCTTCTATTTAATCCTTTTCCCTTTGTATATACCTCTCAAAACCCTTGCCTTGAAAACACCATAGATTCTGGGTGTATTTGATGGGTATCTTTAAAACTTATTGAATCCTTTACTTGCACTGGCCACCATGATTGTGTTTTTCTGATTTTTTTATAAAAGACTTACTATGTAGAAAGTTGTTTGCAAATTATAAAAAATGAAACCCTTCTCTGTATCTTTGAGAGCCACAGATCTGGTTGCAAGTTCAGCTTCATGATATCTAACAACATCTTGAAGAGCTTTTGATTTATGATTTCTTTGTGCCTACTATCTGCACTGTGTAATCGCTTTTCTCCCCATTCATGGACTACAAAGCTTCAACTATTTTAGAAATAGTGAATAATCCTCACTGCTTCTCCATTGTTTTTTGCTTTTTTCCCACTCTCCTTGCCATGATTCATTTTGGTTCATTTAAGCATGTATGACTATTTCTAAGGCCACTATCCTTTAATCCTCAAACTCACCATGGATAAACAGTGATGACTGTCTTTCTTTTCCTTATATAACTGTTTGTCAAGGTTGCTTATTTGCACTAGTAGTCTCCTTCATGAATAGTGGATATGTTGTCTTATGATCTCTACTAAGGCTGGAATTTTCATGAGAAGTGGTCATTTGAACATGCTTTGCACCTAGCGGACATGGGATTGTAATGCAACTCCAAAAATTTTAAATGCCTCTTCATGCACCTTTAGCATATCATGTTTATCATAGCTTCTTCAAAGTAGCACTTTGTCACTTGTTGATAAACATGAAGCACAACACCTATTTCTTATATTGTGCTCTATACTTTACAAGTTATTTTTCCTTTGTATTTGGATGATTTCCTTTTGAATTATTGACTGTCCTTATGCAACTCGTCATGCCTCTTTGAATGTGGAAACACTTGCTTTGACTATATTTACTTCATTACTAAACTTTGCTATCCCTTGTTTCAAATATGATGTTGATCCACTTGAAAAATCATTATTTCCTTTCAAGTCAAATTCACAATTTACAGTGACCTTCATGAACATGTGATTTTGATGTTTTGACTTGTGAAGATTTTGATTACCGTTTCCTCCATTGTGTGGCCTTGGCCGTCCTTGATAAAATAACCATATACTCATTGTCCCTTGTAAAATCAATTCCAAAAATCCATGAAATAGCTTGATGCTTGATATATTGTTTCTATTTCTCTTCAGTGTAAAGAGGCTCTATACTTCATTTAAATATAATGTGAAAAATGTAAAGCAGGGCTGAAACAAAATATTAATGAAATTGATAATTTCTTCACACTATTTTTCTGAATCTCTTTGGAATAAGGCTGCTCTTTAATTATCTTCTTAGTTTCAGCAGCTCTCTTAATGACTGTTCTAACAATATTAATGAACTCTCATATGTAACTTGAGAGTGAGTCCTCTTTGATATGTCGGGCTCAACCCTTGTGGGAGCCCGTTTCACTCCACATATCTGATGAAATGATCACGAACATAAGAACCTTGTTCCTACAAAGTGAACAAACATTGTTAGAAAAATAAATGAAGCTGAAAGCTTCCTCTTGAGTTTTATGCCTTTGAACAATGGAATCATCTGATGGATGCCTGATCAATTGTATGCTATATTTGTGTTGATAACATAGGCATATGGTATGATTTTATTCTCATTACTCTAACCACACTTCTATCATACTCGCAGGTGCATCGAAGCTTGGAGCTGAATCGAATTTGGAGTTACAACTGAAGGCTTCAACTTGTCAATGATTTGTCATTCCAGACAATGACGAATCACTTTCTACCCTATACCTTCTTTATTTTCAGTTGTATAGTTTACTTTACTTCATGTACCCCTTATTTGATTATGAAAATCAAATGAAGTTATTCCCACGGCTTGTGTGGGACTTTGGTTTGTACATTATGAATAAAGCAACAAACATTATGCAATCTTATGATATTATTTTGAATTTTTTTTGCATAATATTACTGAAATTCACTTGTAATGAAATATTTCACAATAATGAGTATTTAGCAGAAGATTTTGAACATCTTGTGTACCTTTTGGCTTGAATTTGCAATTCATCTCTACCTGTTTGAGCTGGTAGTGAAAAATAGGTAACAAATTGGTGACCTCCACGGAGTGTTTGCCTGCTAAACACGATAGACTAGTTATGTAGCTTATCCATTTGGCATGGAGTCCATTATTTTCTCTTTAACTTTCAAAAAACTATGTAACCCAGCTTCAAAATAAACAAATTTAAATGAACTACTGCAACTTTGTTTATGACAGAGTCTAAAACTCCTGTGCAGTAACTGCATTTTATTGAAAGAAAAACAATACTGAATGAAAACTAGCGTGCAATGAGCTCTTATTGAAAACATAACTGAAACTAAAAACTATACTACTATGTACAACAACAACTAAATTCTTAATAGCACTGCTTGAGATGAATCCCATTAACGGGGATTGGCAACACCTCTCCATCCAGCCTTGAGAGCTGGAAAGCGTTATGTTCCTTCTTTGCTGTGATAATGTATGGGCCATCCCACATGGCATTAAACTTGGTATATTTTTCAGGTCTGCTCTTTAACTCATCCTATTTAAAAACTAAATCATACTCATTGAAGACTCTTGCTACTGCTTTCTTGTCAAATGTCTTCTTCATCTGAGAATGATGAATTTGAAGCTTCCTGAAAGCTTCTTTCCTGGTTTCTTCCAACTCTATTAATTTAGTAAGCTTGACTTGCATTGGCTACTCCTTAAGTAACTCGAGTTCTTTTATGTAGCTCAAATTTGGTAACTCAATTGAAATAGGCAACTTGGCTTCTTTGCCATAAACCAAAACATACAGTGAAAAACCTGTTGATCATTTTGGTGTAACTCTATCAGCCCAAAGGGCTAATTTAAGTTTATCATGCCATGACCTCTGATTATCTTCAATTGTCTTTTTAATGATCTTAATCAGATTCTTATTTGTCGATTCTACTTGTCCATTACCTTGGGGGTAATAATTGGACGAAGTATTCAGATAAATTTTATTCTTCACTGACCAATTTGGTTGCAGGTAAGTCATTTTAAATATCCAATGATAAGCTTCCATGAGATATTTCATGAGAAAAGTGTTTACAGGGGTCGGATCTTTTTCTTTTATTTGATGTGTTGTTATTCATATTTATGTACATGTCTAATCCAATTCAATTCTTTAGAAATCCGAAAGAAATTCCTTGGGGTGAGGTTGGTGCAGAGTATGTGGTTGAATCAACATGAGTCTTTACCGATAAAGAGAATGCAATTGCACACTTGAAGGTATGCCATTTTTGACCTCTAAGAAATTTGAATTAGAAAGCTTTTGGTAGAAGACTATGGGCAAGTGTGTTTTTGGATCATTTTGGGATCCTTTTGGTAGATGCATTTCTCCATCTTGATGATTGGATCACAAAATGTGATTTGTTTATACAAAAAAATTGCACAATAATGGACCATGGAAATATCATGTCTCTAATACTTTTATTATATAAGGTATTTGATATTCTTTTCAAGCAACTAGTTAGTTATATTAATTTTTTTCTAGAGTTAGGAATGTGATTCTAGATGATCTTAAAGTTAGCAGAAGTTCGTGTGTAGACATTATGGTTCAATTCATATATGTCATTTTATTGTTTCATAGATCCTACAAGCTATACCTTGGATGTTAACAAAATTGTTGTCTCTAATAATAAGTTAAAATAACTTCCTCTATATTGATGTAAGAGTGTTGAACTTAACTAATGCTTTTTAGGTGACTCTTTACTTTAGCAGGAAATAGTAATTTTTTTCTTCCTGTTGGTGATTCTCATGCAGGTGCTAAAAAATTAGTCATCTCAACTCCCAACAAGGATGCCCCAATGTTTGTCATTGGGGTTAATGAGCATGAGTACAAATCTGATTTGAACACTATTTCAAACCCTAGTTGTACCACATACCCCTTGGTTATGAAGACAAAATAGATGTAGTTGTCTATCTGAAAGACAAAGAAGGGACCTAAACACGGTGGCCACTAAAATATTTGAAAAAAATGACAGTTAATTTTTATCATGTACTAGTTGTTAGACATCTTGGCCCACTGCTTTATGCAATATTTTGAATGTGTTGTTCAGGGATCTTAGTGTTTTTTGTTTGTTTTGGGGCTGTATAAGAAAAAAAAGGCATTGTTACTTAGTTTTCTCAATCACAACATTGAGAAACACACTTTGTAACACATTTTTCAAATCAAAGACACATATTTTTATCTTTTATCTACTGTAAGAATACCTTTTGTCAATAAAATTTTAGTATTTTTCCTTCTTAATAGCTTTTTCATTATGTACAAATGAATGATTGATTATGGTTTTTGTGTTTTATGTTTAAACCTCAAAAGAATTGTTTCATTTCCAACACTTTTAGGTAGAAATCAATGAACAAAAACAATTAAATTAATAAACTACCAATTGACTAAATATACTACCAACCGACAAAAATCAGGGAATAAATATGACTAAATATACTACCAGTTGACAGAAATCAGTGAATAAATATACTACCAATTGACAAAAATTAGTGAATAAATATGACTAAATCAATGACTAAAAATATACTACCAAATTGATCAATCAAAACAACTAATTAATGACTAGAAATAAACTCTAATGGTCACATGACCAAGCTCAGTGAATAATATGACAAAATATATGAATAAATCAATGACTAAATATACTACCAAATCGATCAATCAAAACGACCGAATAAATAACTAAAATTGGTTTAGTCATAAATTTGGTCACATTATAAATGGCTAGCAATAAACTACTAATGGTCATGTGACCAAGTTTAGTCATTTATAAGTAGTTTTAAGTAGTTTTTTCAGTCATATATTGTTTCTTTTGCACTAGTGATTGTTGAACAATATTTTTTTCATCCTCCACATACTGCATCATTGGTTGTGCAAAATTTATTTCCTTTCCTCATGTATTGGTTTGGCGCTCGGACAAAAGCGCTAATCAGATTGAAATTGAAGAATATATTTTATGTTTCAAACAAAAGGTAAGATGAGATTGAAACTAGAGATAAACATTGCAATTAATATGTTTTGGTCTAATTGTTCTACGGTAAAAAAAATCCTATATAAGTATGAAATCATGTTTACTTAAAACTACTTCATGGATTGAAAGCCAAAGCCCATATTTACCATAGATTGAAACCTGCCAGCTTTCCCTATTGTTATGGAATTTTGCTACTAAATTTCAAGTACCCTTTGTCAGTCTATCAAATTTGGTTGACATATTTTGTAGGTTGGATTGATTGAGAACCTGATTTTTCTTAATTTCATGGTATATATCAATTTAGAGTTTGTATGTCTCAATGTTGCAACTTGTTTACTAGGAAGTGGCAGTGAGGATAATTTGTTGAAGTTTGTTTGGACCAATGTTGTAGTTTGGGTGTTAAGCAATGAGGACATCTTAGTGAAGAATTCTTAAATCTTCAAAATAAAAACTTGATTTGAAGTCACTTCTGTATAATGAGTTGTCAAACCATTTGGAAACTAGATTGCATAAGGGAAACCTAGATTAGTTGAGATTTACAACATTTGTGATCTTCATTGCATGAAGGAAATCTAAATTTATCTAAGCTTTATAATATTATTTTTAAGGAGAGTGTTTGACATGTTGATCTACAATATTATCTAATCTCAAAAACAAAACTATTTATCATGAATAGGAAACTTGAAGAGTTTCTTGTTTGTGACCATCTAGAGGCATGCTACATGCATGAAGGAAAGACTGTAGAGCATGGAAAATAAGACAGCTCTGGGAGGATATCATATCATTTTTTGCACCTTCAATATGTATACATGAAAAATTATAGAGCATGGAAACTGAGATAATTGAGAGATGTTTTTCACTCTCTAAATGCTACAAATCATCCTAATCATTATAGTTTGCTATGCGGGTGACAATAATTTTCTCAACAAAATGCCTCAAATCTCTTCACAATATTTAACTTTTGTTATATATGTGGTATTTTGCATTTGTAATGTTTTTTTCTTCTCCTCTCAATCCTACAACACATCTAAAATATTTCTAGGAACAAATCCACTATCATGAACTAGATTCCTGTAAATCACAAAATGATCTAAAAGAAAAGCCTTGGCTACAATATCTATAAGTTGCATAGGAAAGAAAATTTGATTGTGTTAATTTAGCTATTTTTTGTCAAAGAGATTGTGGCATAATGGTGATGAGGCCAAAACTAATATCTTAAATTAGTTGTTTTCCCATCCAAGGGGTTGTGGCATGGCCAGAAGAATATTTTCATTTACCTCAATTGGTGGTACCATAATTAGGTGGGAAAAAAATGGTTGTGGTGATGAAGATGGAAGAGTTTCTCGGATGACACCATTTTTTTAGATGCATAGGACAATTGAGAGGGAGGGTGAATCAGTTGTACATTAAAACATTCAATCACTCATCAAAATTCAAACCCTTATTAGCCCTTAAACCCTTATTATACATTAGCAGAATGTAAACATATGAAATAGTAATGCAAACACATCCAACACATAAGAACACTATATTTACACAAAAAACCCAAGAAGGGAAAAACCATGGTAATAATTAGCTCACATATATATGAATTGCAACACTGAATACAATTAGGCTCATTACCATAAAAAAGAAGAAAGGATCACTGTCAAGAAGAAAGAAGAATAGAAGAAGGTTGTTACAAAGAGATTCACTATCTCAAGGCACCAAAAGAAATCCACTAATAAAAATTTATGTCATCCACAACCTTTGGCTAACTTCCTCTAGCATCTTTAAGTACACTAAAAATGTAGACCCTTCTACTCACTACATCAAAGTCATAGGCATTAAGCTCACACTTAGATCACCTCACTTAATCAAATTCACATCTTTCACACACCTTTTGCAGATCCACAAACATCTCCAACAATTTACCTTTCTTTTATATCAACCATGACCTAAACATTCTCAATTAGGTTGGCCTTAATGAAATGTATGCACCTAAAAAGTGCAACATGTCACGACCTCGGTGCACTTGTAAGGAGAGTGTAGTCTTCAATGAGTGACTCAGGACCCAGATGGTATCGATGAGTCTAAGTCTTTGGCCAAAGCACATTCCTATCCTTTATGGATAGATGCCTATCCTAGATGGATAGATGAATTCTCATCCTGTATGGACACATGCCTAACCATATGGTTAGATTCCTATCCTAGATGGATGGATGCCTATCCCGTATGGATAGAAGTACCTAAGTATACAAGTGAATGAACACATAATAAGATAATAATCAAGAGAAAATATATAGTGGTAATTTTTGGGTTAATAGATTGGGTCCTTATATTTGGTATCAAAGGAAGGTTCAGAAGCTAGGCCTTGAGACTACCACACCTTACGTAAATTAAAAGTGAATATTATTTTTGAGCTATAAATTGAAATTCTATGAAACTTTCATTTTTTGCTGGTTGCCTTATTGTGCTTTATTCTTGTTTATTGTGAATGTTATCTATAACCTTTTTGTATTTGATATTCCTTCAAATGGTCTTGAAAAAATTCTTGGATATTTATGAATATTTTCTTTGATTTATTTTAGCCACCAAGTTTTAATACGACCTTGAATTCATTGTTGAGATTTTATACATAATTAAACTTTATACCTTATTGTTTGAATACAATACCTTTTTATACCTTATGGATGGTATTGAAATGACTTATTATTGGAATCAATATATTTTATGATTTGTTGTTGATGAATAAATTTTGCACCTTATTATTGAAATTGTAGTGTAGGAAAATGCATACCCTTGCATTTTCACACTTGTTTGGGCCTACCTTGCTTTATTTATCCTTCTTTATGTCTTAATTGGTCCTATTTTGCATCCGCAAGCCTAATAAACTACATCTTTTTCTGGTTAATTCCAACAATCATCAAAGGAAAAATGATAATTTATGATTCTGTTGGTGTGTCCCTGATTTTTGGGTTGAGACTAAAACGCCACCTAGGGCATCTTAGTCCCCCAAAGGTCTTGGGACCCTGATTTTGAATGCACCTAAAAAGGTCCCTTTTTGGAGTCTATGCCCCAAGATTTGAGCCTTGGGGCTAAGACACCACCTAGGGAATCTTAGTCCTCCTTGGCTTATTTTTAGGATTTAATTTCAAATTATGGTAGGATTTTAGCCTCTTTTCATTAATATTTTCCTATGTCGGCTTGGTGTGATGTAATTTTGAGATATTAAGCATGGATAAGTATTAATACAAGGTTCTCTCACTCATTTTCTCCTAACAAGCAATCAAGTGATCCTAACCATTCATGCATTATAAAAATTTATGATCAAGAGAGCATTCAAGAGCAATTCATCAAGCATTTGGAGTCATCGTCAAGATTTAAGCATCATATCTAAGGCTATCTTGCATCATGTGTGCTTTTGTGCTAACATGCGTGATGTAGGGTTTTGATTCAAGTAAGATCTATCAAAACTTTCCATTGATTCAATATCTACATTCAAGCTAGCCATTTCACACAAGGTTGTAGACTTTACAAAAAAGGTTTGGTGAGTTGTAGCAATGCATGTTGTTCATTCATCATTTCCCTTCTCCATTTAATTTCATTTCAAGGTTTAATTACCAACAATGGGTTTGACCAAGGCAAACCCCCATTTACTAACAATCAACAAGTTTTTCCCCTCTTGTATGCTTGTGATTGCAGATTTAGGTTGAAGACTTGAAGACCATTTGGAGTGAAAGATTGCAAAGTTGCAAAGTTGCATTACAAAGTTGTCATCTTCATGAGAACTCAACTATAGGTCAAATCTGAAAGTTTTAGAACCTGAGATATGAGAGGAAGCAAGTGCAGACCTTGGAGCTTAGGACCACTTTCAGAGTTTTTCATAAATCCAGAACGGGACTAATATGCCACCTAGGGTGTCTTAGTCCTCACAAGGGTACTTTTCAAATATTCTTTGAGATTCTATTTCGAGATACAAAGATTATGCATCTGCCCCGAAAAACAACAACGAGACTAAGACAATAGTAAGGGCTTCTTTGTCCTCCCTAGCATATTTTTATAGCTTCTTTGCATTTCTGAAATCCTTATCACATCTCCAAAGTTCCCAGGTACACACATCCTATCTTGTTTCATAATTTCATCATTTGCATCCATCATTTAGCTTGCATAACTAGGTTTTGTAGGTTGAATGCTTATTTGTCTTTTCCAAGCATTTGCTTGGTGGTGAACCCCTAAAAGTTGAAAGAACCCCCTTCCTAGGTCCTCCTAATTGAGAATTGACTCACCTTGTGAGATTGATAGTCAATCCAATTAGGGTTCTTAGGACATTATTGAATGACCTAAGGAGAATAGGTGAACACAAGAACACGACAATTTTCCTTCGATTCAAAAATGCATACATTTTATGATTTATTTTTGCATGAGTATATGAATTATTGTTGGAATGAATATGCTTTTGACTTATTGTTGAAGTGGATACATTTAATGACTTATTGTTGAAAATGACATATTTTGAGACTTATTATTGGAAGTGGATTTATTTTATGAATTATCATTGGAGTTATGTATTTATGGCTTATTACCGATTTATTGTTGGGATGCAAATACATTGAAGTTTTAATGTTGAAGTGGGGTTTATTTTATGACTTATTGTTGAATAAAATACATATTTTTGACTTACCATTAGAATAAGTATGATTTTATACATTTTATGACTCATTTTGTGGAACGGGTATATTTATGCCTTATTGTTGAAATAAATATTTATTTTAATTGATGTTGTTAATATCTTTGAGATGATTATGTTTGAATATTTTAATATCATTTTGAAAAAGTTGAAATTATAAAGTGTACATCTATTTAACCTATGGAATAAAACCCAATAAAATAGTCTAGTGGGATAAATTTTGATGGATGAATGTTAAATTCCAACTTCCATTTGGCGCATATACATGCATCGATACAATCCATAATATAAGGGGGGAGGATGTGATGACCTCGGTGCACTTCCAAGGGGAGTGTAGTCTTTGTGTGAAAGCATGAAGTTGAGTCCAGTTAAGGTGGAAGTTTCAGCCTTAAAAAAAATCTTGAAATCGGGAAAAATGAATCGGGACCACATTTTTTAGCAATCGAGATCCCGTTTTGCTTCGAGTTGTTGAGAGCCTAAAATAAAAATGGGATCCCATTTTTAAAAATCGAGATCTTGTTTTTCAAAACGAGATCCCATTTTGAAATATTTCTATTTTTGGAAACTTTTCAAAAGGGGATCCCATTTTGAAAAAATTCCATTTTGAAACTTTTCAAAGGAATCCCATTTTGAAAACTTTCCATTTTGGAAACTTTTCAAAATGAGATCTCGTTTTGAAATCTTTTCATTTTTTGCAAATTTCCAGTTTTGGCAACTTTTTAAAATGGGATCTCGTTTTGAAAACTTTCCATTTTTAGCAAATTTCCATTTTAACAACTTTTCATTTTTGGCAAATTATTTCCATTTTTGGCAACTTTTCAAAACGAGATCTCGTTTCGTAAAAGCATAAAAAATTTATTTTTTTAAAACAGGATCCCGTTTCTACAAAATGAGATCCTGTTTTTTAAAATATGAATTTTTGGTCGGGTTTGTGCTTTATTTTTGGTTCAGGAAAAGGCTTGGGGACCCGAACCTAAGCTTTGGACCTAGTTTGACTTACAACTTGAAGGTCATGTCAATGTCACAACAAAATAGTGACTTTGGACATATGTTTGAAGACCTTTTTTTGTAGATTTTTTTGACAAAATTAAAACCCATTATAGATGAGACAGTGTAGATTCCAAATATATAATTTTTTTATAATTGGATTATTTTTTTTTATTTTTCAATTAATTTCTAATGAAACTGGTCCATAAACTTGAAATATGAAGGGTTTTTAGTATTTTAATAACTTTCTATTAAAATATTTTTTTGTAAAATGAATTGCACGAAAAATGTACTTCAGACAATTCTTTTCAATTTGAAAAAAAAATTAAAAAATGATAAGTTTAGGTCATCTTATGCATGACGTACACGATGATTTTTCAAAACAACAAATATGACCAATAAAAAATTAACAGAAAAATATTCAATAAAAAATTAACAAAAAAATATTCAATAAAAAATTACAAAAAAATATCAAAAATGTGCTTCAATGAATAACAAATAATTTCCCAAAAGGATTTCGAAAAATATGATTATTTAGGTCAAAATATGGATGACATACACGTGCGTGGCATGGTAAAAAAATGTGACTTTTAAATAGTGGTTTTTAGAAATGCCTATTGAAAATCAATTTGTATCATCTAGGTATTGAAATAAATTACATATTTGGAAACTAGACTCCTAGTATTATATTTTATGATAAGTGACTTTTTTTAAGATTCCATCCCTAAGTGCTTCAAATTTTAAGGTCAAATGTGACAAATTCTGAAAATCAAGGAAAACACTTTCACTTTTTGACTAAAAAGTGGACTCAACTTCTTGTCGGCACCCCTTTAATGAGTGACTCAGGACCCGAATGGTCCTAATGAGTCTAAGTCTCTAGCCAGAGCACATTCCTATCCTTTATAGATAGATTCCTACCCCGTTTGGGTAGATGCCTATCCCAAATGGATAGATGAATTCTTGTCCCGTATGGACAAATGCCTAACCTATATGGTTGGATGCATGTCCTAGATGGACAAATTCCTATCTCGTATGGATAGAAGTACCTGAGTATAAAAGTGAATGAACACATAATAAGATAATAATTAAGAGAAAAAATTATAGTGGTAATTTTTAGGTTTATAGATTGGGTCCTTACACAACACCAAAAAGGTTAGAACCAAACACCTCTGCAGTGGAAAGGAGTGAAGGATGACCACACCATGGGTTAATTAGGACCCAAATCCACATCACCATGCTACAAAACACATCCACAATCCACGAGGTACCTACACAAATAGTGCTAGCACACCAAGTCGACCAAACCTAAACTAACACTACAAGTGACCACATACACACATCTCAAAATATTCTAGTATCATCAGAATATTCTGCAACTCTACCACAACCACTTGAAACAAAGAATAATTTTATTCTATGTGTAGTGTACAAAAATGTATCCATTTACATTTCCACACTTGTTCGGGTCCTTGTGAACTAAATGGACTTAATTGTGCCTTATTTAGGGTGTTGTAAAGTGTTTTATTACACTTTCACACTAATCTAGCGTTTTATTAATTAATTGGGCTTATTTATTCTTTAATTGGCCTTATTTTTCATCCATAAGCCTTAATTAATGCATCTTTTCGAGGATAATCCTGACGTATATCAAGTGACCAATCCAAATTTAATGATTATGGATTGTATGGCCCAAATTTATTAATTTGGGACTCATATGCCACCTTTAGCGTATGGGTCCCATCTAGGTGTTGAGGCCTAGATTTGAATTTAACATAAAATTAAACCTTTCTTGAAAAATGTGTCCCAAGCTTAGCCTAATGGAACTCATACTTCCCATCTAGAATATGAGTCCCACTTAGCTTAGACCTAAATAAAATTCAAATTCTCGATGGATTTTATTCTCCTAGATTTAATGTCGTCTTGTAGTGTTGTAATTTTGAGAAATTTGGCTTAAACAAGTATAAATACATGGTTATTTCACTCATTTTTCACCTAGCAAGTTTACAAGTGATTTATCACCTTTTGAGATCAAGCATTATAGCATTCAAGAGAATTCAAGAGTGGTTATCAAGTATTTTGGAGCATTATTTGTTGGAAAATGTGCCTCAACTTGTTGGCTTGAATCTTTGTTAAAGGACTTGGTAGATTTCCCCTTTGTGTTCATGCCTTTACCTCCATATCGTGGGGGTCTCTTGACTTCCTCGCGGTAGCACAGGGTACCTCCATACCACAGAGGTCTCTTGACTACCTGGTGGTAGTGTGAGGTATTGCCATACTGCGGGGGTCTCTTGACTGTCTGGTGGTAGCGCGGGGTAGCACAGGTGTCTTCAAGCTCAAACGCAGTAGTGTGGTGTATACCGCCATACCGTGAGGGCTTCGCACCTGTTGAGCAGTAGTGCGGTATACCGCCTTACCTCGAGGGTCTTCTAGATGACTAGCAGTGGCGTAGTGGAAGGACCACAAGGAGTAGTCGACAGTTTGGTGTGATAGTCAAATGTGATGGACGAATGATGTGTCAACATGTGGCACAATTTCATTTGTTGATTTTACATCGCTGTTGTAAATCAAGAAATAATTGGCTGAAAGTTTTATTTTCTATTAGCGATATATTTGCATTAAATGCATATTCTAACTCGAGGGTTGACAGAGTGCAAATATAGTAATATTCTTTGTAACTAAAATTTAATGTTGGGCGACCCGATGTGTGCTATAGGGTGGTGTGCGTAACCTGAGATGAAGGAAGCTTGTCGGTGAAGTAATTAAAATACCCTAATGGTTGTTAGAGAGATTGAATTGATTGTATGCTTTACAAGCATTGTAACTATGAGAGTGTGTAATGAACTAAATCCTACGATCTGAGGTCGACTAAGGTGATGTTGTTGTGAGTTAATTTCTGAGAGTGAAGTCTGTAACTTTGTATGTAATTGATTTACTATAATATAAAGTGACTTTACTTGGTGTGATGGGTTTCTCTCTCATAAGGTTTTTCCCACGTATGTCTGGTGTTATCTCTGTGTGCATGTTTTGGGTTTTTGTCTCTCTTTTTGTTATGTGAATGTGCATCTCAAACGCAAGTAAATTGTTAAATGAAGTTTATTGATTTTCTCTTTTGAGGATGTTGCATTAGGAAGGCGTTTTCCACATTGTTGCTTTCCTTACAAGTGGTATCAAAGCCTGGCCAGTTGTGTTATCCTTACGAGTAGTGTCAATTTTTTGTGCTAATAGTGAGAGTCTTGCAAATGAAGAACCAATTACTTAGTCTATTGTTTGAGATGGCAAGTACATCAAGTAGAGTAGAAATTGAAAAATTCAATGGCGGCAATTTTGAGTTGTGGAAACTCAAAATGGAAGACTTGTTGGTGAATAAAGACCTCTGGATTGCTGTGTTTGGAACTATGCCACAAAGTATGAAGCAAGAATATTGGAACCTCATAGATAGAATAGCTAGAGGATTGATAAGACTTTTCTTGACCGATTATGTACTCCTAAACATTCATGAGGAGAAGACTGCAACTTCATTATGGAAGAAACTTGGTGACATTTATTAGGGAAAGTCTCTTGTGAAACAGGTTATTCCTGAGGAATAATTTGTACTCCTTGAAGATGGAAGAAGGTGCATTTGCAGTAGACTATCTGAATTTGTTTAATATGATTGTTGCTCAGTTGGCATTTGTGGGTGTGAAGATAGAGGAGGAGGATTGTTGCATGCTTTTGTTATGATCCTTACCTGACACTTGGGACCATTTGGTAATGGCTATTGGAAGTATAACAACTACTTTCAAGATGGAAGATGTGGTTGCCCCACTACTGTCAAAAGAAATGTGGAGAAAGTCTTCTGAGATGGCCAAGGAGGCTCTTATTGTTCGAGGTAGATCAAAGGAGAAAGGTAAGAAGAAGGACAAGAAATCTAAATCCAAATCTGAAGGGAGATCAAAATCTCCTGGTAAAAATTCCAAGGTGAAATGTTGGAACTGTGGGTAGTTTGGTCATATCCGAAAGGATTGTAATCAAGAGAAAAATAAGAATAAGAATAAATCTTCGGACACTGACTCTTCTCAAAGTTATGCAGACGCCTTCATTGGAGCCTTGGAAACTCAGGCATCAGATGATGTCTAGCTTGTTGACTCAGGTGCATCTTTTCACATGACATCTCACAGAGATTGGTTCACTAAGTACAAAAAGTATGATGGTGGAAAGGTGTGCCTGGAAAGTGATTCAACTCTAGAAATTATTGGTCGTGGAAGAGTCAAAATCCAATTCCCTGACGAGAGAATAAAATGGATTAGTGATGTACTACACATACCAGGTTTGGCTTGTAACCTACTTTCGGTCAGTAAGCTGAATGATGCTTGCGTGAAAGTTTCTTTCTCGAGTGGAGGTTGTAAGATGACTAAAGGTGAAATGGTGTTGGCTAAGGGGGTACACACAAACACTCTGTACAAGTTGGATGCACGTCCTATTCAATGTAGCAACGTCTCTGTAAAGTCAACCAAAGCTACTCGTATAGAAAAGGAGAATGAAACTCTTCTGGGTGCAAATTCCTTGGAGGTGAAACTCCCAGAAGAGAAGACCATGTTGTGGTATCATAGACTCAGTCACTTAGGTGAGAAAGGTTTAAAAACCTTGAAAAATAAAAATCTTGTTGAAGGGCTTGTTGATTCCAACCTTGAGTTAGATTTTTGTGAACATTGCATTTATGGAAAGCAACATTGTATTTCATTTTATTCGAGTCCTCATAAATCTTTTGGTGTACTGGATTATGTTCATTCTAATGTATTTGGTCCAGTGAATGTTCCTTCGTTATCGAATTCTAGATATTATGTTTCTTTTATTGATGATTATTCGAGAAGGGCATTTGTATACTTTCTTAAGAGTAAATCAGAGCTATTCAGTCATTTTAAAGAATTTAAAACTTGGTAGAGAATCAGACTGGAAAGAAAATTAAATGCTTGAGGACGAATAATGGTGGTGAGTTTTGTTCTGCAGATTTTGAAAGGTACTGCAAAGACCGTGGCATTAAAAGGCATAAAACTACAAATTATACTCCATAACAGAATGGAGTTGTTGAAAGGTTAAATAGGACGCTAATGGAAAGAGTGAGGAGTATGTTGAGCAGTGTTGGTCGAGAGTAGAATTTATAGGCTGAGCGTGTGGATACAACATGTTACTTGGTAAATCATTCACCTTTTTTGGCTCTTGTTGATAAAACACCTTTGGAAGCATGGTCTGGTAAGAATCCCTCTCTAAGACATATTCATGTCTTTGGCTATGAGGCATATGCATATGTACCGAATGAGGAAAGATCAAAGTTGTAGAACAAGGTTGTTAAATGTATCTTCATTGTCTATGGAGTTGGTGTGAAAGGATACAAGCTTTGGAATCTTGATATTGAGAAGATTTTGTACAAAATAAGTGTGATCTTTCATGAGTTGAAGCCTTCAATATCTGATCCGTAGTTAGAGACAAATAAAAGGGAAAATAAGAATGATGTAGTTGAAATTCCTTGAACTCCTGAAAAAGAGGAACTACATAGTGTACCTAAAACTGAGGAGAGTTCTAGCAGCTCTGAGAGTTCTGAAGAAGAAGAGTCACATCCCCAGCCTCAACTCGTGAGGATGTCTACATGTGAAAAGCGCAAACCTGATAGGTGTGGATTTTTTATGTTGGATTCGAACTATGCCTATGCTTTGATTACTAGCACCGATGAGCCTAGGACTGTGAAATAGGTGATTAATATGTCTGATTCAAATTCCTAGTTGGAAGCCATGAATGAAGAAATGGCATCATTGAAGAAGAATGAAATTTAGGATTTGGTACTTTTTCTTGATGGGCGAAAGCCTGTTGGCTGTAAATAGGTATTTAAGAAGAAGATTGGTTTGGATGGAACTGTTAAAAAATATAAAGCTCGGTTGGTCGCAAAAGGCTATTCCCAGGAGGAGGGAATTGATTATGGAGAAATAGTTTCTCTTGTAGCTAAGTTGACATCTATCATATTTATTTTTTCACTTGCAGCCACGTATGACTTATAGATCGAGCAGATGGATGTGAAGACAACATTTCTCCATGGAGAGCTGGAAGAAGAAATTTATATGTCCCAGCCTGAGCACTTCGTTGAAAAAGGTAAAGAAAGCCTGGTTTGGAAGTTAAAGAAATATTTGTATGGTTTGAAACAATCTCCTAGAATGTGGTACCAAAAGTTTGACACCTTTGTGTTATCATTGGGATTTGTGAGATCAAAATATGATCATTGTGTCTAACAAAATTGAAAATGATCAGGTGCTTATCATTACCCTGTACATTGATGGTTGTTCATAGGAAATAGTATGACTATGATTTTTGATCTTAAGTCTCAGTTTTCTGTAAAGTTCAAAATGAAAGATCTGGGTGCATCGAGGTATATTCTGGAGATGGAAATAAAAAGGGATAGAGGAAGTGGAAAGATTTGGCTCAGCCAGAGTAAGTATATCAAAGTATATCAATACTGTCCTTGAGAGATTTGGAATGATTGATTGCAAGAAGCGAGTTGTTCCCGTGTTACAAGGAATGAAGTTGTCTATTGAAGACTGTCCAAAGTCTTCTGTTGAGATGGAGGAAATGACTAGAGTACCTTATGTAAATGCAGTTGGCAGTTTAATGTATGCAATGGTCTGTACTAGGCTAGACATTGCCCAAGCAGTGGGAGTACTCAGTCATTTTATGGCTAACCTAGGAAGGCCGCATTGGGATGCTATGAAGAGGGTTTTCATAAATTTGAAGGGTACCTTAGAGTTTTCTCTGTGTTATCATGACAAATCGGCGATATCACAAAGATATCTTAGCATTCATGGATATGTAGATTCTGATTGGGCAGGGGACATTGATAGCAGAAGATCCACCAGTGGATACATTTTCATATTATTTGGAGTGATGAGTTGGATGAGCAAGCAGTAGGTTGTAGTCGATTTATCTACTACAAAGGAAGAGTAAATGGCAACAACACACGCCTACAAAGAAGTCATTTGGCTTAGGAATTTATGTTCAGATATCGGGTTTTATGTAGGGAAAATTACGATTTGTTGTGACAGTTAGAGTGCTATTTATTTAGCTAAGAATCCCACATTCCTTTCTAGGTCAAAGCACATTTATGTATAGTACCATTTTGTTTGTGATATGGTGGATGATGGAAAGGTTATTTTGGAGAAGGTGGAAACTCTAAAGAATGTCGTTGATTCATTAACAAATCCCATGAGCACAAACAAGTATAGGTGGCATGCCAGTTTGATGGGCCTTGGGGCCTATGATCTCCATTAAGTCAAGTGGGAGATTATTGGAAAATGTGCATCAACTTGCTGGCTTGAACCTCTATTAAAGGACTTGGTGGATTTTACCTTTGTGTTCATGCCTTTACCTCCATACCATGGGAATCTCTTGACTATTCAACAGTAGCATGGGGTACCTACATACCACAGGGATCTCTTGACTGTCTGGTGGTAGCACGGGGTACCGCCATACCGCGGGGGTCTCTTGACTACATGGCGGTAGCACGGGGTACTGCCATACCACGGTTTTCTTCAAGCTCAAATGAAGTAGTGCAGTGTATACCGCCATACCATGAGGGCTTCACACCTGTCAAGCGGTAGCACGGTATACCTCCTTATCTCAGGGGTCTTCTAGATGACTAGTGATGGTGTGGTGGAAGGACCACAAGGAACAACCGACAATTTGGTGCGATAGTCAAATGTGATGGATGAATGATCTGTCAACACATGGAACACTTTCATTTGTTGATTTTACATCACTGTTGTAAATCAACAAATCATTGGTTGAAAGATTTAGTTTCTATTAGCGATATATTTGCATTAAATGCATATTTTGACTAGGGGGTTGACAAAGTGCAAATATAGTAATATTCTCTGTAACCAAAATTTAATGTTGGGTGGCTCGATGTTGCTACAGGGTAGTGTATGTAACCTAATATGAAGGAAGCTTTTCGATGAAGTAATTAAAATACCCTAATGGTTGTTAGAGAGATTGAATTCATTGTATGCTTTACAAGAACTGTAACTATGAGTGTGTGTAACGAACTAAAGTTTGCGATCTGAGGTCGACCAAGGTGATGTTGTGAGTCAATATCTGAGAGTGAAGTCTATAACTCTGTATGTAATTGATTTCCTATAATACAAAGTGACTCTACTTGGTGTGGTGGGTTTTTCTCCCGTAAGGGTTTTCCCACATATATTTGGTGTTATCTTTGTGTGCATGTTTTGGATTTTTGTCTCTCTTGTTGTTATGTGAATGTGCATCTCAAACACAAGTAAATTGTTAAATGAAGTTTTTTTCTTTTCTCTTCTGAGGATTTTTCATTAAGAAGGTGTTTTCCGCACTATTGGTTTCCTTACATTATTCAAGTATCAAGCATCATGTCAAATTCATCATGCATCATGTTTATTTTTAAGCTAACATTTATGATGTAAGGTTTTATGAGTCAAGTAAGAATTAAATTCAATATCTATATCATTCAAGCAAGAGTCAATATATACATCCATTGTAGCCATTACTTACAATATTACAACCTTTTGTTCAAGGGTTTGGTGAGTTTCAACATTGCATATTCATTCATTCATCATTCCTCCATTTCATTTCATTTCATTTCAAGGTTTAATTACCAAAATGGGGTTTGACCAAGGCAAACCCCTATCCACCAACAAAATAAAAAATTTCCCTCTCTTTGATGTGTGTTTTGTAGATCTAGGTTGGAGATTCATTAAAGACCAAGATTGGAGAAAAGTTGTTAAGGTTGCAAATTTTTCAAAGTTGTCACCTTACTTGCAAGATCACAAAAAGTCACTTATAGAGCATAATTGAGTGTTTCAAAACCAAATATTTGGCAGGGAGGAAGCTACATGAAAGCATTAGAGGATATCAGAGTTTTGAAGGAACCCTGATAGTAGGACTAAATTACCACTTGTGGCGTGTGACAGAGCTTTCAAAATTTTACAAATTTTAGCTGGTTACAAGGAAAAATTTTGTTACCCTTATATTTGTTGGCCTAGGGTTTAGGGGTTTGTCACCCTTGTTCAAATTTTCAAAATTATCAAACCCTTGTGTTATATTTTTGTGTTGACCCGTTGTACCAGGTCACCAGTCATCTTAGTTATAACTTATGGCATTGTGCCCATTGTAATTACTGGCCCCGTTGCTTAGGCCCGTTGATCATCAAGTGTTTAATGTTTTTAAATATTTAAATGGTTGGCCCAAAATATTTCATTTTTAAAGACTTATGTCGTAAGTCTTTAATTATTTAAGGGGTCATTGCTCATCACCTAGACCATGGCCCCTTTCTTATGACAATAATATGCATGTGCAAAAATCCACACCATTGGATTTAATGATCAAAATCCAAGCCCTTGTGTGCACCCTGCGCAGTATTAAAATAATACATTTTGGCTGGGTCGTGCGGTGTGTGCGATTGCGCCACGCATCCTTCATTTCATGTGTGACCCGTTTCCCACTATCAGCTTGATCTCTTGTAGTAGAGAATCGATGAATTTGATGCACCAATGGCACTTGATCTGGGTCGTACAACACACACCGCATAGAGTATTAAATGATTTCACCTAATGCCTTGCGCAACCTACGCGATGGTGACACGTGGTTTTGGCTAGCGGCACAAGCAGGCTAAATGGGGCCCACGGGTGGTATACGTGTCCTCTGATTGGGAGAATTATCATTGGCTGATGGGCCTATCATGTGACAACATGGATTTTTCAAATGTTTTGACTCAATTTGAGTCGTTCAATAGGCCAACGCATCAGTGCATTGATGTATCATATTTAAAATACAGAATTGGTCATGTGATGGTTGATGAGGCTCTACAAATGGCGAGCATTAATGGTTCAAGCTCTTCGAAGGATATCAACCTAACTTCCATGCATGTGAAGGGCTATTTCTTGTTGATTATGATGGATTGTACACCGATTTCCATGTACTTGGTAATTAATGGTGGTGATGCAGATGCCAACGAATGATCACTCGTTTGCTCGTGCTTCAATTGGAGCATTGATGATCGCTTCATCAATTTTCTCAATAAATATGGATGATGGCTCTTTCATTGTCACCATAGCAGTTAAGATTATGAAATTCTCTATGTTCGAGTGGTTGTTCTTGTGAAGGTTTGATTCTTGGTGAAAAATGAGAAAGTCTACTACATCTCCAAAAATTGTGTGTAGGTCAGCAAGGGGTAACATTCAAAAATCTGGTGGCAATTTCCTATCACATGAACAAGAGAGTCTTCAAGGCTCTCTTAGCCCGAAGATGGAAAGTATGAAGCCCACCCCAGGGGTCATGAGGTGCAGCTCTCGGCTCAAAATCCAAGTTGCAAGAGCAGAGGTGGCGGCGTTGGGAAAAGATAGGAAGTCTTTCGAGTAAGGGAGGATATCAAAGGCCAAGCTAAGGTATGGTCGAGGCTCTCTGGGTCGACAGAATTCACCCATTGATCTCTCTGACAGTTTTGGTGGTAATGATTCAGAGATTGACTCTGATTACAACTATTTCCTCATGGCTCTGACTAAGATGGCTAGTGTGAACGAGGAGCTCCTCGTGGTTTCTCTAATTACTGTGATGGCACCATGTGATGGTTCTAGTTCTGGTGTTGGGAAGTGTACCGATGAAGATAAGGTAGTGGTTTCACCTCCCACTAAGGTGAAAATGAGAAGTGACCATCTGTACTGTGGCTGTGGTGCTGCTCCGAGTTCTGGGTGATGGTGTGGTTTTCTATGCTTCCCAATTTTGTTGTGATGCTGGTTCTTTTAAGTTCAATGTGAATGTAAATGACAAGGCCTTAATGGAATTTTTCTGCAAGTGATGGTGACACCGACTGGTTATATGGGTTGTAATATTTTGTATTCCCTTATGTGGTGAAATTATTGCATCCAACCATCAGGGATTTCTAAATGCAGATGAAATTCTATTTTGAAATGAAACTTTGCTGAAATGAAGCTTTGCTGAAATGTAACTACAATGAGCTCGAAGCTTGTCACTCTCTTATGTTATAAAAGAGATCTCAAGGCTCATTGCAACAGGTCAAATTTTTTGAGTCCAGTAAGGTTTTGGTAGGGTAGAAAAAACACACATAATGCATAATTCCTCATGAATCTATCATTAATCGTCTTGGGTAGGGTATACGAATGAGACAATCTTAAATGGTCTTATGTAATTACTGATATCAAAACAAATCTAAAAAAATTAAATTATGCTCTCTCATGTGCATTGTTATGATAGATTATGAGTGAAGTTAACAAGTGTAATTTCATTTATCTTTTCAAAGGTTTGTTTGAAATGTATGATTCTTATGATTGCTTCAACTCAATGAGTTAATTAAATGCTTAAAGAAGAATTGTAAGTTTGCGTTAATGGGCTAAGAATTTGATAAGTAGTGATGCTTTAAATATAGGGAAGTTATATGATGTAATGCATTGTAAAAACGTTCACCCATATCAGGATGAAGTATTGCATATGACTAAATGTTTAATGCTTGACTACTACCCAATTTGATGAGGCACTAGCTTATGCATTTAGGATTCTCATAGTTTATTGAAATCAAAGAATACCCACTCATGGATTCAAGGTCAGAACAATACTTATTTCATATTTTATTCATGATGAGATGCAAATCTCGAAGTTACCAAATGTTCCTAGCAACTTAGGGGTCATTTGTTTAAGGTTGGTTGAGCCTTTGATAAATCACATCTAATTGCACTCAACAGGGACAAATTTGTGTATAGAAGTGTTCTTAAGACAATGAAAATTATAGGAACACCCTCCTTGTTTCCACAGAGCCTAAAGAGAAGGAGCAAAGGCTTCAAGATCTTTTCTCGTTGTGTTGGCTTCCTAGTCCTGAATGTTCTTGAGAATAAGGCATGGCATCCCTTTAGAGATATTTGGACCTAGCAAGAAAAAACACCAACATAAATGGTGACTTTGCTAGGGAGAACTTCTAAGAAATTTAATAAAAAGTAATCTCAGGCATAGATGGTAGTATCACAGAGTCAAGCATTTGGTGAATCTAGACATTTGACTTAGATGTTAAAAATTTTTGAACCTAGATGAGGTTTTGTTGCAGAAAAGTGCTAGAGAATTGGTGAGTGACTCCATTGTTGGAGAAGACCCAGAACGTGATTTACTTTTACAAGGACTTCATGTTGCTTGAAGTTTGTTCCTCTATGAAAGAGGTGGAGACTTTATCTATTGAACCAGTTGAATTGTGAAGAAGACTTCCAGATTTTTAGAATTTGCAGTCAAGAAGAAGGGTTAACAATTGCTACAAAGTTTCCAAGTATTCTCATAAATCTAAAGAAAGCATTATTCTATTTGAAAGAATTTTATGAGAAATTTTCAAGGCTTGAGATGATAAAGGGTTCCCTATTAGATGAAATTGCATTAAGGAAAGGAATAATAGTAATGCTTTTCATAATCCTAGTGTGTAATATCATGATGACATGCGAAGTATGTGAATATTACCCTTGAATATATTTTTCCCTAAGAAATATCAAGTAGGACTATGCAGCGAAAAAAAAAATTGTCGTGCCCTCTGAGGGATTTTGTTATTGAAAGGTATATGCCACTGGCCTTTAGTGGTATTAAAGGGTTTCCTAATCCGATTCCTAAAAATTTTAGGAAACATTTGCCCAAGTTCACAGGGCAGAACTTTGAATCAACCTCTATGAATTTGCTTACATTCATGGATTTGATGGGAGATTATGAGGTAAATCATGAAGATGTTGTCATGAAATTTTTTGTTCAGTCTCTTAGGGATGATGCTAGCAGTTGGTTTTCATATTTACCAACATGTTCTATAGTTTCATGGAATCAATTTAAGAATGCTTTTCTAGAATAGTTTAGTGAAAGGATAAATCCAGGTATGGTAAGGAAAAGCTTTATGGAAATTTATAAAAATGAAGATGAATTGGTCCCTATTTTCAATCTTAGATTTACAAGGGCAATAAGGGATATTCTAGAAAGCATAAGGCCCAATGATGAAGAGTGTTTGGTTGTATATCTAGGGGATTTTGACAAAAATTTGGGTTACTTATTGACAGATAAAGAGCCTACAACACTATGCCAAGCATATCATAATGTTATGGACATTGAGAGCAACCTCAAATATTCAATGATGAAAGGATGTTTAGCTACTGACTCTGATCAGTCTGATACAGTTTGTGTAACTATGGTCGAAGAAGCGATCATTGAGGAATCATGTGAAGAAGACATAGCTTATGTTGTCCCAACTGAACCATTGCCATTATGTGTTGCTCTGAGTGAGCTCCAGGAGAAGGAATCTCCAGTGTTAAGGAGCGATGATCATGTTTCTCCTGCTAGAAGATTATGTGATATAAGGAGAGGTCAGGGCGAGTCACCCCATGACCTATTCCATAGGTTTGTGGATTTTTTGTTGGAAATACTAGAGGGTGTCAAGCCTAAAGAGTCAATGTGTATTGACTTGTTTTGTGAAATATACCAGTTGGGAACAAGCATGTTTCCAAATGAATTAAATCCTACAAGTCTAGTCCAAGTGGCTAACTAGATGTAGTTGACAGAGGGAATTGTGAGTAACCATGCACAACAACAAGTACTCTTAAAGAGTGGTGATTTTAATCTTTCTATGGGAAGACAACTGTAAGTATGGAATAAGTAAACAATAAACAATAACTAAACACTTCTTAATAAGACATTATATCAAGAGAGTTCATGAAATATTAATCTAATTAACACAATAAAACTTTGAAAGCGTCATATTATTCTCTATCTCGAAAGATTTATTAAATCACTGTGGCTCTCAAATTGTGTAAGCACTGTGACTGTTAAAATGATAATCTAGAGAATGATATGTTGCTTAAATGCAAGAAACTAATCCTATATGATGATTGCTAAATGATGTGATAATGATATTGTAGCTGAGAATGACATGAAATTGATAAATGAAACTATTGTAAACTAAGATGCAACTAAATTAAAAGCCATGATTATGATTGCTATTCTAGAATGATATGCTAATTGGTATTTTCTCAATTGTTCTAATGCTATTTCTGCAGATCAAGATTGCACAAAGTTGGGGGTCGTGCTTTTCCTATAGACAAGGGTTGTATTTATAAACTCTCGATAGTAAATTGTGAAGGGGCAACAAAGCAGAGGTCTGGATTTGATCGTGAAGATTCAAGGGTGAAGGATGAAGGATTTGGAGCTAATTATGGAGATTGTTCCTCCCCACAAAAACATTCAACCAAAGGATAGGAAAAATCCATGGAAGATAGATTGAAGAGTTACCTGTAAATTTGTCTCAAATTTATCTCCAAATTTTCCTGTGAAGGTTGAGATGAATTAATTAGACACATCATATCTAATTTGGTAGGTAGATATGATTAGTTGTAGAATTGAATATTTAGATTTAATTGAATATTTGGATTTATTCAATTTAGGAAAGAGGATATTTAATTTAATAAAACAAAATTTAGAAGTCTATGTTTATTAAATAAATATAGAAGAAATATGATAGTTGGTAGAAGAATTTAATAATGATAATTAAATAAAAACAAAGTATTCAATTTGTTTATTTAATTAAGAAGAAATAATATAATAAAGATATAAGAAATTAAAAGTGAACTATGTAAATAAATATTTCTATTTATTTAATAGTAGAAGAATAAAAGGTTAATTAATCAAATAAATCGTATTTAATTAAGACTGTCCAGACCATTTTTAGGTGTATAGATTTGCCCCTCTTTGAAGTGATGTGTTTACGCATTGCTTCAAAGAAAATTTTGTTGTTGTTGCTAGTATCGATGAAAAATTCTCAGATATGACCCAAATGTTGATTTTGCTATGAGGATGAATATATGCCCCCTCGGGAGATAAATTAATGATTTTTGGATTTTTTTGCATTTTTGGAAATTATCAAAAACAATCGAATTTTTATGATTTTCTGATGATTTGATAAAGATTTGATGAAAAAAATAATTTATCTCCCAAAAAAAAGTGATGAAAATGCCCCTGTGAAGAAGTTAAATTAATCCCCCAGTAAATAAATTAAATAAACCCCATAAAATCCCTTTTAATCACTCTATAAAAAGCTAAAAAGGGGTAATTTAGAATTCATTTGTGCATTTGAGTTTTTGAAAATTTGAGAGAGAGATTTTGAGCAATTTGGAGCAAAATGCCTATTCCCTACCACACTCATCTTTTCGTGTGCGTGCGTTGACACAACCGCTCGACCGCGTACGTACCTATGGTATGTACCCGTGTACCTCCTTGTTTTTCATGAGTTTCTAAATTCATGCATTTTTTTCATGAATTTCAAAATTCATGCATGTTTTTCGACTTTTTAATTTTTTATTTTTTTAGTGCATTAGAGGCCCGAAGTGGCGCATAGACTAGATGTTTTTGCGCATAGAATATTTTAGCGCACCAGCTAGCTGTTTTAGCGCGTCGATAGGTTAGATTAGTGCATCAAATTTTGTGGCAACTAGATGAGTTTTTGTAACACGTCTACAGGATAAAGTAGCACATAGGTTGTTTTAGCGCCTAGGGAAAATTCTATAGCGCATAGGTTAGATAAAATGGCATATAGGATGATTTAGCACTTTGACCGCCTGAAATGGCATGTTGACCTGTTGAAATGGTGCATTGATTTCTTTAGTTCTTTGACCATCTGTTTTAGCACGTTGAGTAATTTAAATAGCGCATTGAATCTTTTGGCGCATCAAAACACTGTTTTAGTGCATGAAGATCAGAATGATGAGTTTTTTCAATTTTGTCCTTGACTTTGTCAATTGTTGATCTTGTTAGCAATTGGTTCGATTGATTGATGATCTCAGTAGAGTAGATGATGTTTAAACTCATGATAGGCAAGGTTTGATGATTGATTTGATGATAATTAACCTCATGATAGGTGAGGAATAATTATAGTTTGATTGATATACCTCATGATAAGAGAGGTTGGCTTTGACGAACCTCCAAGTTCAAGAGCGGTTTCCTAGGACATTTGATTTGATACCATAGCTAGTGCAACTTGAGGATACAGTGATTACATGTTGTGATTTATCTTATCTCTTGTATATGCCCCAGATTAGGATTAATCGGGGTCTTCTGACAACTTTAGCAGAGAGATGGCACAACGAGCATAATAATTTCCACCTTCCTACTGGCGAGATGACCGTCACTCCTGAGGATGTATGGCGGATTTTGACGATTTCTATAAATGGTGATCTGGTACTTTATGATCCTATAGAGCGGGGTGGGACCAATGCTCTTTGCAGAGTTTTTTAGGATGATCATATTTGTGGGTATGAGATTCCATGGCGTGAGATGGTTGATGCCAATGCCACTTTGCCTTCAGTACTTGTTGGTTTCATTGGAGGGTTCCTTTGTCTTGATCACAGGTCAAAGGGACTTTTGGTTGGTTGGGCACATTCTTTAGAGAGTATGGTGGTGCATGGTACCAGATATGCTTGGGGCTTGTGTATGCTTTCCCATCTTTATCATGATTTACATCAACTATTTACCTCTGAGGTCGTAGTTTGTCAATGGGGGTTACCTTATTATAGGTGTGGGTGTGGGAACACATAGCTTTTACATGTTCAGTGATGGTGAGACAACGGCCATCCATGAGGCAATATGTTCATATATACGTAGGTGACCTTACTCAGCCTAGACTAGGTAAGCTAGAGCATCGGAGGAGAGTATTGGATTATGTTGAGGTGGTTACATGGCATCCTTATCTAGACTGTGAGCATTGGGATGATGATGATATTCATATGCCATATCTCTCTCAGTTGTTGCTTCTCATTGGTCAGACTCATTGGGTGTTGGAGATATTTTTATTTAGGAGGGTGCTTAGGCAGTTTGGTATCGTTAAAGGCATGCCCCAAGGTGTTGCACACTGCGGTCATCTCCAGATAGATTTCACAGATTGGGGACCTTGTCTCTCATATGATGTTTTAGTTCAGGAGTATCAGGCTTTACAGCCTTTAGAGTGGGATATTCATCCAGATATTACATAGCCACTTGTTACAGTAGACTATGTAGAGTATCTATCCCTTCACCCCTTTCCACAGATTTCTATTCCAGATGAGCCAGTGCCCTTACCCTTGGAGGAGGAGGATAGTGATGACAAGGAGGGAGATGGTGATGGTGGTGATGATGGAGGAGGTGGTGATGATGATAGTGAGGGAGATGATGATAGTAAGGAGGGGGATGACAGTGGTGGAGATGATGGTATTGCGTCTGGTGGGGATGTAGATGTGCGAGAGTTCATGGTGCCTCATAAGAGGCGATCACTAGTAGCACCTTTAGAGCAACATGTGCATATAGGGGTACCATCTCAACATTAGCAGATGTAGATTACAAGCTTACAGGTGTAGGTACAAAATATACAAGGGTAGTTGGTACAAGCTTAGGGTTTGTTAGCACAGACACAAACACAGATGCAGACACATGCCCAGGTTCACGCACAGGCTCTCTCATAGGTATAGGGACAGTTGGTAGCTACACAAACACAAATTGCAACTTTGACAGCAGAGTGAGATGCAACCCAATAGGTTGCAGAGCAGGCATAGACTATCTTTGAGAGACTACATAGACTAGCCAATGGGACCACCATTGGTGATTATATGCGAGAAGTTATTCATGTGGGTAGAGAGGCAGATTTTTACAGAGGTTGATACCATGATGTTGTCCCCTTTGATCAAAGAGTCAGTTATGCGCAATCTTGATCCGACAGGACCCATTATAGGACTGTTAGCGTAGGTGTGACTCAACCTCCACAAAGAGATATGAGAGATCCTGATATGTCTGGTGGTAGAGGGATTGGTCCAGATATGCCTGCACCTTCAGGAGGTAGCACCACATAGTTGTATGATGTGATTTCAGGATATATGATACTCGATGTATACTACAGTTTTGATTCACAACCATTTTTTGATGTTGTATCTCATTTATGTTTCAGACATCTTTATATACTTGACATTATGATTTTGAGATTTATATGATATGCGGTGGATTGATCGATCTATATATGCTCTATATGGTTTAATGATGTATGCATTTTAATTTCTCTTTTCTATATGGTATGTGATAATCTACATGATATGTTATGGATACATTTATGATCATGTGATATACAATGATTTATGATGCTGTATTTATGATGTTCAAATGTGATTACATGAATAATGATGATGAATAGATGTATGATGTATGCAGTTATTTACATGGATCGATAGATGTATGATGATGTGTATATCTAAATCACATGATAATGTAACCATATGCATGATTATGAATGTGATGTTTTAATGATAGATGAATAATTCAAATATATAATATGATAAATGGATGAATGAATGATGATAATAATAATGATTATTTTAATTTATGCTTTATGATATGATAAATGGATGACTGAAATACAGCTACATAGATATTTGTTTTTGATCATTTTTCTCATGAATTTTTATGATGTGATGATTTGAATAATATGATATGATGCAAAATATATGATGGAATGTATGAATGATGAAATGTTATAATAATGTTCCCTAATGTATGAAATGGAAATAATTATGCAGCTATATGATAATGATGATGTTTTTGTTAATGCCAAGTATACTCAATTGGTTAATAAGGAAAATTTAACATCATTTATGAATTGGTTATCCGTCTTTGGAACAAAATACTCTGTAAAATTCATAACTATCATGGATGCAACCTAATGTAATCATGCAAAAGTACATTCAAAACATTTCACCTTAATAGTCTTTTTATCATCATTGAGCCTTAAAATGTTGAAAGTGAGTATAAGCACCGATGGTATGAGTTAGACCATGATGACCTGAGAACTAATTTCATGATTTTTGATATTGCAAGTGAACACAAGAATCTAGGTATAATTAAACCGAGATGACCTGAGAATTTCTTGCGTAAAAAAACAAGAATTGAATCATTGTACTATGTAAATTTGGAATGTCATCAATGATACTTTGTAAAGCACATATCACAAAAATTCACACAATAAATGATCAATTCACAGATAACAGACAAATAAAATACCATTCTCCTTCCTAGCTTCTCTAGTTGAATACATCATCAAGTTGCTCCAAATAAATGATAACAATAATCAAAGAACAACATGTTGATCATTCAAGCATATAGTGATAAAATTATAATTTGAAAGAATATCATCCCCCTAAAGTTTATCGTGATTTGATTCTAATTTTTGTTGTTTTGATCTAGATGATTGATTTTTTGAAATGTTCTGATGTTTGATGTGTGTTCAACATTGTGTTCTACTATGATCATTGTGTTTGTTGTGTTTTTCATACAGTTGTTTATCTATTTGTTTCAGCTCATTTTTATTGCCCCTAGTGAGTTCAAGATTTTGCCCCCAAGCTAGGGTGAGACACGACCATGTTTGCAATGATATGATATTTAATGGAAATGATGGTGAAAGTGAACGACCATGACATGCCTCTAATAGATGGGACTACTGGTTTAAATCACAAGTAATGCCTGTTTTCCAAGTTTTCATCACATGTTTTATTGCATTTTTTTTAGACTTCATGATTTTTTTGTATTTTTTTGTTACCAAGACGTCTATTTGCCAAGTTGTCATCAAGACAACTATTTTCCAGGACTTGAACCATGCACTAGGTGATTTAGGTGTAGAATTTTTTGAGATGAATACAATTGATAGGTTCGTCGAACAAATCCCCTTCAGGTGTTGATAGTTGATAGGATCCTAATCCATAGACTGATATGACAACAAAAGGACCTAGCCAGTTAGGTTCAAACTTTCATTTCTTTTCTTTGTCCTATTGATTTCTAGGGTTTTCCTTTAGAACCAAATCACCAACATGAAAGACTCTAGGATTTACCTTGTGATTGTAGCTTATGGAAATTATTTGTTGGTATGCCTTGAAATGATTGACATCTTGTCGATGTCGTTCATCCAATAATTCTAGTTCTTGAAGTCTAGACACTCTATAATCCTCATTTGAAATTATACCCTTCAGTGACACACAGAGTGGTGGAATTTAAACCTCAATGGGTAGGATGGCCTCTTATCCATATACCAAGGCATATGGTGTAGCTCTTGTAGGTGTTCTGATGTTGGTTTGGTATGCCCACAAAGTCAGGTTTAGTTGACTGTGCCAATCACGTCCAACATCATTGACCATTTTCCTTAGAATTTTTCATAATTGTTTTGTTGGAGGCCTCTGCTTGACCATTTCCCTAATTATAGTACGGTGTTGAATAATGATGTTGGATGTGAAACCTTTCAAAAAGTTCTTGGACATCTTGATTTTTGAAAGGTCTACCATTATCTATGACAATGGACTGAGGTATGTCATACCGACAAATGGGGTAATTCAGTATGAATGAAGAAATCTACTTCTCAGTGATTGTTGTTAAAGGAACCACCTCTATCCATTTTGTAAATTATTCTGTTGTTGTGATTATGAACTTGTATCCATTGGATGAAGATGGATTAATCTTTCCTACCAAGTCCAATCCCCACTGACAAAAGGGCCATGTTGAAGTAAATGGTTGTAATTCCTGTGCTGGGGCATGGATTAAGTTACCATGTATTTGGAACTTCTTAACAAACTGATAAGACTCCTTATCCATGTTCAACCAGTAATACCCCAAACAGAGGAGTTTCTTGGCTAGAGTTAGTCCGCTTGAATGAGTTCCACAAATACTTCCATGGACCTCATGTAAGGCTGTCTCAGATTCGTTATGTTCTAGACACTGAAGAAGAGTACCATCTAGACCTCGGTGGTAGAGTATGTCAACTATTAAAGTATGTCATGTGGTTTGGCGAATGAAGTTGCGTTTCTAGTTTCTGGAAAGATCAGGAGGAAAGATATTGTCTTTTAGGTAAGCACAGGTCTTTCCATAGATTGAGGATTCAACATCATCTAAAAGGTATATGTTTTGTGATTCAAGATTATCATAGGCAGGATTAGACACTTGTTCTACCATAAACTCATAACGACTACATTTTTCTGGTAACAACATGAGAGAAGAAATTGTCGCCATAGCATCTACAGCTTTGTTTTTTGCCCTTGGAATTTGTTCAAACTTGATATCCACAAAATACTTTTTGATATCATCAATCAGATTCTTATATGGCCTCAAATTTTCATCTTCCATCTAATATTCATCATTTACTTGATAAATGACTAGTTGTGAATCTCCATATACTTGTAGCTTTTTGATTTTCCATTCAATTGCTACCTTGATGCCGATTATTAGTGCCTCATACTCAGTTGCATTATTTGTACATGGAAACATGAGTCTATAGGATCTTGGGATGGTATGTCCTTGAGGTGTAACAAACAAAATTCCCACACCAACCCCCCATTGTGTGTATGACCCATCAAAATATAGCCTCCATTGTTGTGTGGTCATAGTAAGAATGTCTGCATCCAGAAACTCAATTGTCATAGGATGATCATTGGTTAATGGAGCTTCAGTTAACTGATCAAAAATCACTTGATCTTTAATGGCTCTCCTTTCCACATAATGGATATCAAACTCACTTAACATCATGACCCACTTGGCAGTCTCCCTGTTAAAGCAGCCTTGCTGAGTAGATATTTCAATGGATCAATCTTTTCTATGAGCCTAACTGTGTGATTCAATATGTAATGCCACAACTACTAGGTAGAAAATACCACCGCCAAACAAGATTTCTTGATGAAGGTGTACTTTATCTCAGCCATCCAGAGTCCTACTGATATAGTAAACAACTTGTTCCTTTCCTTCAATATCTTCTTGTGCTAATAGTGCTCCTAAAGAATTGGTTGTTGTTGCAATATATAGTATCAATGGTCTCTCTTTTGTAGGTGGCATGAGTATGGGTGATGACATCAAATATTGTTTTATTTGATTGAAATTTTTTTCACACCCTTGATCCCATTTGAACAAGACATTTTTATGTAGCAAGTGATTGAATGGATGACTTTTGTCTGCTAATTTGAAGATAAATCTCTTGATTGATTGTAGCCTTCCTTGTAGAGATCTTAGTTGACTGATACTCTTTGGTGGAAGAAATTCCATTATAGCCTTGACCTTAGCGGGATCCACTTCGATACCCTTCTCTAACACTATGTATCCTAGGAGTTTTGTTTATGTAACCCCAAAGACATATTTCTTAAGATTTAATCTGAGCTTGAACTTCTCCATCCTTGTAAAGATTTTGTCTAGGATCTCTAGACGCCCTTCTCTAGTATATGACTTTGCCAAGATATCATCCATGTAATCCTCCATAAAGGTATGCATCATGTCATGGAAGATGGTGGTCATTTCTCGTTGATATGTGGCCCCTACATTTTTCAACCCAAAGGGCATGACGTTCCAGCAAAAGGTTCCCCATGGACAAGTGAATGTCGTTTTCTCCTGATCATCTAGTGCTATCTTGATTTGGTTGTAACCCAAGAAACCGTCCATTATTGATAACATGGCATGTCTTGTTGCTAAGTCCATAATGATGTCAATATTTGGTAATGCAAAATCATCCTTTGGACATGCCTTGTTAAGATCCTTGAAATTGGTACATATTCTGATACTATTTTCTGGTTTAGATATAGGTACAATATTAGATATCCACTCTGCATAATTGATAGACTTGATGAACCCTGCATCTAACCACTTTTTCAGCTCAGCCTTTACCATCAAGGCGATATGTGGATGCAATTTACTTAGTTTTTGTTTCACAGGTTTTATCCCAGATGGTAGAGAGAAATGATGCATTAGGAGTTTTGGATCTAAACCTAGCATATCAGAGTATGACCAAGCAAATTTAATGCTTCTGTCCTCAAATAACTTGACAAATTTTGGCTTTTCTTGTTTAGTCATAGATGCTGCCAGATGTAAAGTTTTTTCTTTTTCTGTTGTGCCAATATTTATAGACTGTGTAGGATCCACCATTACTAATGATCTTTCATGATAATGCTATGGAAGGGTGTCAAATCCCCCATCCTTTGGTTCCTTAGAGAGTTTTTCACCATCAGAAGTGTTCTTTATTTTTACTTTTTTGAGATCTAATGCTGCCATTAAATGGTTTTCACCATTAGATCCATTATTCCTATTTTCAATTTTGCAACTGGAAAATTTGACACCCTCTTGACTGAACGTGTTGTTATGAGATTTATGATTAAAACTCGCATCAGGGTCATCACAACAAAGATAATTAACAATAGTGACATCGTTCGCAAAGATGGGTACGTTGATAGGTTCACTTGGTTCCCAGTCAATAAGTTCAGGATGTACTAAGGGTAAAAAGTCAACAGATTGACTAAGGTTGATGACAGTGAGGGTTCCAATAGTTAGGTTATCAAGGTTGTCAACATTTTTGTCGAGGTCTATGATATTACTTTCCTCCAAGTCATCTAGCCCACTCGGTGTTTGTTCATCCTCACTTGAGTCATCATTTTTTTGTGATTCAAATACAAGTGGTCTAGTTCCCGAGCTTTGTCCCTCCTCGCGTGTGGGTGCATACTCTTTTATGACGTTGATTTCTATGTATGTGTATGATACATAAAATAAAAGATCCCACTCATACTCATTAGAATCTACTTCAGAACTATCTCTCATTTAAAGGATTCTTTCAATAGCTTTTTGAGTCATTTCTTGTTTTGTTTCCTCTGAATAACCCAATCCTATTTTATCTTTTGGATGAAGTTTGAGAGGTTGAATGGGTTCTATGATGCATTCCTTTCTTTTTCCAATAGGACCTTTTCCTTCATACCCAATTTTCTCTAAGATAGCTTTTCCCTTTCCATACTGATCTATCTTTATGTTGACATTCACTGATGTTGATGCTTCTTCATCTTTGTATAACTAGTTGAGGATGGCTTTGTCTTTTGATTCATCTTCTAGATTACCTGATTTTACAAATCTTTCATCCAGAATTGTGGTAGGTTGTGATGATTGGTGTGATGTCGTTGAGGGCTGCCCATATGATTTTGGAGATGGTAGCAATTGTGAAAGACATAGAGATTGCCCAATGAAATATTCCCCCATACCTTTGTTGGTTAACTGGACCTTTTCTTGAAATTGTTGTGATAGAGTATTCAAGTGACCCTCATTGTTTGATAAAGTAGAATCCACAACACTTGTGTCTTTTGATTGCCCCTTTTCCTCAACCTATTTAGATACAACGTTTAGTTGATTTTCATCGTTTGATGACGTAGAAGTGCTTGCTTCTCTATTATGGGGCACAAAATTTTCTTGAGCTATTTTAAGTGTGTTGCAATATTGAGGATTGTTGTAGTCTGCTGATATAGTCACTTCTTATACATTGACTGGAAATTTTAAATACTAATGATAAGTTGAAGGCACCACTTGCACTTCATGCATCCATGGACACCCCAAGGGTATATTATAGGTTAGCTCTTTCTCTAGCACTTGACAAACTATATTCTTCACAATTGGTCCTACTTGAATATGCAACACAATCAATCCCTTGGAGGATCTCTCTTCCTCATCATAGGAATTTATTGTTATTTTCTTTCTGTTATCGATAGCATCATCTAAATAACCTAGTGCATGAATCAATTTCAAAGTGAAAATGTTTAAACCAGCTCCACCATCTATTAGGACATGTTTAACACGGTGTTTATAGATTAAAACTTCGTTATGTAGTGTTGCATTGTGTGGATGATTAAGTGATATATCATCTTGTTCAGAGAACGATAGACAATGAGGTGTGGTTATATGTTGCACCATAGATTGAAATTGACAGACATCAAGATTATTGGGTACTGTGGTGGCCACAAGAGCTCGTTCCAAAACCTCCTTATGGAATGGTGATATTTTAAGGAGTTATAATATTGATATTTGTGTTGGTAATTTTTGTAGTTGATCAACAATTTTGTATTGAATTGAAGGTGGAGTAGTGGTTTTAGATGCAGCTCCTTTCAATATTACCTTGGATTTCCCCCTTGTCATTACATTAACCAGTTGCTATTCTTGCCTTTCCCTGATTTTTACGACATTGATCTGATTGTTGGATGTGTCTATGTTTGGGATCAGATCTAATGGTGTAATGTCATTGGTTCCATCATTATCAACTTGATTTTCAGTGATGACATCATTCTCAACTGCATAAATACAAAATATTGTGCCATCATAAACATAGTTTACATTTTTACCTTTACCGTTTGTAGAAGAAGATTCTCCCTTTTCATAGTTTGGTAAAGGATCCTTAAATGTAGTATGATCATTGTTGGTTTGATGCCCTTCTACGAATACCTTTTTACTATCAATCAAATCTTGGACTAGATTTTTTAACTGCATACAATCATTTTTCTTGTGTCCTTTGTTTTTGTGAAAGTTACAATAGTCTGCATCATTCCACCAAGATGGTTTTACCTTTGGTTCCCAATTTCTTACTTCTAGTAAGGTGATAAGTCCATTTTTAATAAGTTCTCACATTGTTGATTCTAGTGTTTGTCCCAATGGTGTGAATCTTCATTGGTTTGATGATGTTTGATATGATTGTGATTTAGATTCTCCATTGTTCAGATTGTTGTTTTGATTGACACTTTGGTTGTTGTTTTGGTCATTATTTTGATTGGTCTTTGGAGTAGTTTTCATCAAATTAAACACTGGTTTCGCATTTTGTGTGTCATTTGTACCATCATTGTTTCTAGTATTTCTATTCTTTTACCAAAACTTTGGTTTATCATTGTTGCCATAGTGATTTGAGGAATTTGTATTGTTTGACCCTTCATTGAAATGTTTTATGACCTCTCTTTTTAGCAAAGATTCTTCGATCTTCAAACCATTTTAAATTACTTTCTTAAATGCGGGTGGACATTGTAGTTCAATCCTATAACTCATGTCTTCAGTTAGGTTGTCAATGAATAATTCCATCTTTTCTTCTTCATGAATAAAGCGTGGATATCTAGCAAACAACCTTCACCATCGTTGTAGAAATGAGAGGAATGCTTCCCCTTTCTTTTGTTTCATGTTGTAAAGGTATTTTATTGTTACCTCATGTTGAATATTATAGGAAAAAATGTGAGATAAACCTGATGACTAGTTCTTCAAAATTTAAAATCCCTTGTTGTAGTTTAGAAAACCATTCCATACATTGACCTCCTAAGCTCCTTGGAAATAACCTCATTAGATAGCTTTCCTCTTGTGCAAATTCTAAACTCATGGTTCTAAATTCCCTCACATGGTCGATTGGATCTGTTTTACCATTATATTTGTTGTATTTCAGGAATTCGCAATGTCTAGGAAATGGTATCATGTCCACACTTGGATCAAAAGGATAAGGACAAATGTCCTGTATTGAGTAACTTTTAGTGTTTCCCTTTTTCATATCTTGAATTTGTTATTGTAAGTTTTGTATTTGATGTGTTAGGGCAACCACTTGATCTATGTTTTGTGTGTTTTGTGTTTCGGTTTCGTTTTCTCTAGGTGTCTCTTTTAACTGATTGATATCAAAGTCTTTTGGAAGCTTTGCACCTAGTGTTGTCAAATAAGGTTTGCACCCTTGCTAAGCTATTAACTGTAGCAACCTATTGACACATGGGAACACTTCAAGGTTGTGGGTGACCAGGGAATGAAGTGAACCTCGAGATTATGGGCTAGTTCCCTTTGAATTTTTCCTTGTGAAACTGAAATATGATGAGGAAAAGAGTAGAAAGATATGCTTGGAATGAAAAATTTATCACTAACAGGTGATACACCAAAGGTAAGAATTTTGACCCAAAAGTTGTTGAAACTCACAAAAAAATCAATAGAACTAAACAATCTCACAACATAGAAATATACGTATGAAAAAATGATTCTATATGAGGCTCTAACTATTTTAATGTTTAGATACAAGGAAAACAATGATTTTTTCACAAATATAGAAACATAAAAAGAGATCACTAACATAGACCTGCACTATGACATAAAATTTGTTTGAATTCAGCATGGAAGGAATTTAATAAAATAGAGGAATATACAGGATTTTATCTTGCAATTCACAACCAATACAAAACAACAAAGAAAAATATGTGAAGGAAAAGACTTCTATTGAGAAAAGATGAGGATTTGTATTACAAAGGCCAAAATATCATGAGTTACAAAGTGAGAAGCATATGCCTCAACAATCTCCAAACTAAGAACTAACTCCTATAATGAAAGAAGAGAAAGACTTATAGAAATTATCTCCAAAATTCGAAATTGAATTTTGGTTCCAAAATCACATGTGTTGTCAAATCTCTCCTCCAAACAAGGCATGCAATGCCAACCAAATCCAACAAGAGTTTTCAAAGTTTCACCAACCTGGTGAGTCGTATGCAAACAAACATCCCTACAAATAGGTTCAAAACTGAAAGAGAATAGGTGCCAAATGCCTCAAATCACTCCTTGACTTAAGTCAAATAAAAAAGAATTCAAAAACTGAAAGCAAACTCTTGATTTAGTGCTCCAAACTCCCTATCTTTGCTCCACATGTTGGCAAGACTTTCTCAGCCATCTCCAAGATTTATGCAAGTCTTCAAGCTCCATTTGAACCCTTTTGAGTAAGTCATATCATAGCACTTCACTTTTCCATTTCAAAAATATCTTTTATTTGAAGTGATTTATAACTCATCACTTCAATAAAGATTTACAAGTTTTGAGTATAAATGCAAAAATATGGACTTGTCTTACATTCTGAATATGAAAAATTTATTTGCATTTTATAAAAATAAATTAATCTTCATTTAAAGTGACCTATGGATATCACTTTCAATAAAAGATATCTTTGAATTTCTTTAACAAAATGCAAAATATAAAGTTATGGACATAGTCATAAAATAAAAAGACCTAAGTTTATATTTGAATTTTTGTAAGGAGGCCTAAGAGGGAACTCATGGATAGGAAAATCCACGGTTTCCTTGATGAGTGAATTAATTTTAGGCAAAAATGCCTTCCTCTAGCGAGCCTTCTAGGGTTATTATGGGAAAACCTAAAATGAAATAAAGATCTTCATTTTATTATTCATTTGCCTTTGCTTTGGAAGCTCTATGTTGAGTGTCGCCACCATGAAGAGAAACCCTAGCCGACCAATGCTCTATGTTTTCGCCATTCTGAAGGTTATGAAGGGCTTTTGTATTTTCTGAAAATGGTAAGTGTTCTTTTCATTTCTAGAAGTATCAAATCTAGCGAACTCACTCTGCGCTTTCTCTAACACATTTCTCTGTGAAATTTGTCTATTGTGTTTATGGTTTCCTATCTTGGCCAACATTGAAAGATGAATATTTTTTTCTCTTGAGCACCATTTCGCAACATTTTCAGAAGATTTTCAAAGAAGAATCTTGAAGGTGAGTAAGGTAATTTATTCATTTTGAGAGGCTTTTCCTTTTTCCCTTTGAAAATCTTTGATAGGCCTTCGGGCCATGGCTATCTACTGTGTTTCTCATCTGTGCATTTGTATATTCTCTTATTGGGTGCGACCTTGTATATTCATGATACTCTTTCACTTTTTACACTGTGCTTCTCCTCTGTATGTATCTCTTCTTTGCCATCATCATGAGACCCCTTGGCTGAGCTTTCAATGTTGGATGCCATTTTATAGATTTCAGAGAGTTGAAGAATGGTTTGAACCCGTGCATTCACTTGGCCACCATTGATAGTTATGTATCTGAGCTGCATGGTTTTTTTGTTTCTTCCTGATGCTTACTTTGACAGTTGGTGTTACTTCTTAAATAAGCTGGCTGCCATGATTATATTTGAGCTTTCGAATGCATCATTTATGTGTCTCTTGGCTTCTTTTACTGGCCACCATATGTAACTTCTGCTCTTCATTTTACTATCTAGGTATTCAAAACCCATGTGAAAATATTTTATTAACTCCATCACAACAACACAGTCGTGGCTATACACTTCTTTTTGCTGGCAGAACCTTAGCTTGGCTGATTTGGGTTTCATTTATGTAGATATTTCTCTCTTTTAAGCAACTTTGTCAAACAATCCACATGCTTTTATAATTACACATTCTGCATATATATCCACCAAGGTATCTATTGTTGCAATCAACTATTGAATAAAGGACCCTCAAAGATACCAAAGGGTTGTTTCTCTTCTGCATACTGCTGGCACTACTAGATTTTGTAGGCTGAACTATGTTTTTGTTGCATAAGAAATATTTTATTTAAAAACCTTTCATTGCTGCATATTACCTCTATTCCTCATCCTTGCTCTTGTCTATTCTATTTTATGCCTTTTGATATCATATCACAAAACTTTGTAAATGACATAACTACATAAACCTTAAATATACATAAAAGGTTATGCATATATTAGGATGATATAATCGTTTCTCATAGGATACTGTTCTTTGGAATTTATTGTGAAACACCATATAGACTTCATTATGTTTACTGTTGGTATCACAGTTAACTTTTCCCTCTGTAGTTCCTTGAAGAGATGCTTCATAAATTTGGCATGTATGTCTGTTCACTACCATTGAAGAAGTTGATATAAATATTTTTGATTACTTTTCTTGTAGTTTCCTTACAAGGCTGAAATACTATACAGACCTCATAATATCCACCCTGCACAAAACATCTTATGAGTTGGGCTCTACCCTTGTGGAAGCCGCATTTTAGACCACTCATATTGTAAACCTGATAACCAGCAATAACATGTCCTCAATCTGCACATGATGAAAACCAGTTAGTAAAAAATGAATCAATGATTTATTTTCTAATTTGTTCCCTGTATTTGCACATAACACAAACAAGTTAGTAAAAACAACAAATTAAAAAATTCTTTTTGATGCTCTGCTTTTCTATTGGTACTTTTCAACTGGTGAAAGATTGATAGGATGTACATTCCATTTCTATTGGTAATGTAGGGATAAGGCAGAATGTGATTCCTCGTTTCTCTAACACCACTCCTCACAATTTTGCAAGTAAACCTCGGAGCTAGAGTCAACACCGATAGTGGAGATAGACATGAAGTCAACACTGTAGACATGGAAAATGTACATTCTCGATCCGACACACTTGATCTTAATTAATAATGACATTTCCTCCTAAACCACACTCTCAACATTTCATCATAATTCTATCCCTTAATCTAATGAATCGTCATTTATCTGATCAAGTCTATCACCTCCTTTGATTAGATACATTTCTGTTTAATTAAATAAATCATTTTATTTGATTAAATTTTCTAAAGTCCTCTTATTAAATTAAATAAATTAAACCTTATTTTATTTAATCTAATACTTCCCTCCTTAGTTAAATAAATCAAATCATTTATTTAATAAACCATTTCCTCTCAATTCTGATTTAAATTAATTCATCTATTTAAGTCTAAATTGTCACATCCCTAATTCCTCATTAATTTAATCAAATCCATGATTAACTTAATCCCTCTCATTAAAATCCTCTAGAGAATGCAAGTTGCATAATAAATCAATAACTTTGATTTATTAATTCATCTATTTTCCCTCACAAAGCATCAAAAGGGAATATTCCCTCATTTGAATTCAAAAAGGTCAAGTGGACTTGGTCCTTCCAACAAGGCATTCAATGCCTCTTACATGTCCTTGTGCATTGAGCCAAGTGACATTAACTCCATTTCTCTTTCCCTCTCACATGTCACATTCAAAATTAAAATTTGAATCCAATGGCATTTATCATGCACATTGACCAAAATGTGCTCATTCCTCAACCATTCACATCTTGACAAGTGGCACTTGGCCATTGGATGTTGAATGATCCCACATTGCCTAGTTTCACTCATTCTTCCAAGATTGGAATCTATAAATGAGAGACTCTTCCTCTCATTCAAACATCCACAATTTGAGTAAACTTATTATACTCAAATCCACAATTCACATGCAAAGTTACTCTCTTCAATTGAGAACTAATTTTGCTCATTTCATCCAAATCATCCATCATTTTTCATAGGTTATAACAAGACTATGCTCAAAAGGTTGGGGCCCTAGCTCGGTTGGCTAAATCTTTCCTGTTGCAGGAGGTTGGTCATGAGGTCTAGTCTCCCCCACCCCCGTGGTACCGGAGGGCGTGTCACGCCAGCACCACCAGTCACGTTAAAAATTTTACCAAGCGCACTATAGTTTATAGGGGGTCGTGCTACCCGATTCCTGTAGTCTAATAAAAAAAACAAGACTATGCTCAAACTCTTTGGAGCTTTGACCATTGATTCAATCAATTCACATTGCAACATAGGAATTGGGAAAGGGCCAATTGCAACATATCATTGGCACCAATTCCTCCATAAGATCATCATTCTATTTGCTAGATTAGGATTTATTTTCATGTTATTTAAGTTTGTTCTTCATTTCCTACTATTAGTTTAAATAGGTGGATTTTATGGGAAATCCTTCATATTTGCATGCATTTTGATCTAACATTAACAATGTTTGTCGTCTTTGTGCAAATGCAGGTTTAGGGGTTCACAAACATGACTGCGATGATGATTCGTCATTCCAGGCAATGACAAATCGCCTTCTCCCCTTACTCTTACGTTATTTCCAGTTGTTTAATGCATTATTTCTTTCATTCAATATTTGATTAGGAATCAAAACAAGCTACTCCCACAACTTGTGTGGGATTACAGAACATTTTCTCAATAAATGAATTATTCATGGCATGCAATGGCTTCCATTATTTTTTGAATTTATCTATTTTCTCAATGAAACAATGCAATTGCTATTGCTCTAAAACATATATTTTGTAATCAAATAATTGATTTTTGCATTCTTGTTCTCATTTTTGCAATGCCTTATACAAAACAATTGCTACAGTTGAATGGTTCAGCCTAAACATTGTTTTCTTCAATGAAATTTGTATATTTTCTACTTTGTTGAATTGTTCAACCAGCTTTAGTCTAAAATGTTGAATGATTTTGCAAATAATTCCTAAACATACTTCCATTCTGAGAACAAAATTTGGTTGAATGACTTGTAATAAAAATTTATGTACCCCAAAAATTAATTTCTCTTATGATTACTAATTTTAAGCAAGACGCTAAAAATTGGCAACACCTAGTTCGGCTAGCATCAAAAAGTATTTATCCATATCTTGTTCTAAGACTTTCTCCATAAATTTATGGAAATTTGGATCTTGTTGTGTTGTTTTGATGTCTTCTTAGGTTATTTCATTGGTGTCATTTTGGTGGAGTCTTCTCCAAGGATTTTCTTCAACCATGTTGTTTTTTGTTTCAATTTCCTTTTCTCTAAGTTTTTGTCTTTGTAACCTCATCAAAATTGGTATACATGTGTTTGTTCTTCTCACTAAACTTTTATCTTTTGCTTGGATGAATGTCAAGGTATTAACTTAAGTCGAATAGAATGATAAATTCTATTGATGAGACTAAGCTAAAAATTTGATTATTTTGTTTTGTTTCTTGATTGTGGGATGACAAAATCCTGATAAAGAAACTTGACGTAATAATCCAAAATTTGTATGATTTTTTAGACACCTTAAGGTTGCAAGATCTTGGTTCAATTTGATAAATTTTGACTTGTAAGTCCTATCTTTCCAAGTTTAAGACATTGTTTGGATTGAGGAATTTTTTTTTCTCTGAGAAAATCCTTGTTTTTTATGTTATCAATCTAATACCAATTTCAAATAGCTCTCTATTTTTTTGTTCTATGGATGTGCTATAACAGACAGTCAATGCACTAAAACAAATTGTATACGCGCTACAAGAAGTGGTGTATGCATTATCAAACAGGGTGTATGCGCTAAGATAGACCATGGATGCACTAAGATACTGGTAAATAATGATGGCAGACTGTGTAGATGCATTGTAAGATACAATAGATGCGTTGAAACAGTGGTTGCACGTCCTAAAATAGACTGTGGATGCACTATAATAGTTGATCAAAGTGCTAAAATAGGCTATGTACATGCTAAAATATTGGGTGTACGTACTAAAATAGACTGTGTTTATGCTAAACTAGAAGTTGGCCGAATGTTCACAGTTTTGTCTGCTTGTTCTAGTTTTAATTAATTGCAAGGTGTGATTTTTGAACCAGTGAAGATAGTGGATGAGTGTTGTGTTTGTAAATCTCAGATTTTAATACTCTATTGGGATGATTCTTTCGAAAACAACTTCACACAATACAGCCAGATTGTAAACAGTTTGTTTCATATTCTATGAATTAAACATATAGTGATTGTTTTAGAATATGGTCTGATTCTTTCATTTCCATGGGTTTGACACAAAAAAATAGTTCAAGCACTTTTCTAACTCAAGTAGGTCACTTAGAATATCACAACCCACAACTTGCAACTATGTCAGTTCACACAGCCTTGTCACCCCCTAGAGGGCGCCCATGTTTTTTCCTTTCCCAAGTCTTAGCCAAAGTCAAATCCTTCACTTTTGGCTAGGGTCTCTAATCGTTATATGGTGAGTGTCTTGGGGACAGATTCTTCCCTCCCCTTACATCATGATATAAGAAGTGTTCAAAAACTGACACAATTGAATTCTATACTAAAGTTCGTAGATAGGGTATTCATTCTAAGCGGTAATTGATAAACTCCCTCAGGAGACCTCCCAATATTTAGAACAAAGAATTTGGGGATGGTTATCTTGCACACTTCCATTGAATTGTGGGTTTCCCCAAATTCACTTTTGTTTAGAGTGGGTTGGAAAACTTGGCTTTGGTTGTTCCCACTTAGGTCATTCCTGTAGGGTGAGTACTTTTTCCCACTACGGTAGGCCTTCTAAAGGATTTAATAAAGTGTAAATAGAAATTATAGCATTTTTATCACCCAGTTAAAGGGAGAGAATAGGCATGTTGCTTTTGATACACATAATACATGGGGTTCAACTATTTCTTTAATTAATCTAGATGCACTATTTTAACCAAAGAGAAAAAGAAAAAATCAACTAGATGAACTTAAATCCCTACAAAAATCATTATTAATTTCTATGAGTTTTGTCTTTGACCGGCTTATGTCTTCCAACAACTGTCTTTGACCAGCATATTTCGTACCTAGAACACAAAAAACATTGATCAGATTTTTGGATTTTTTAAATTTCTGCAAAATTAATCAGATGCGCTACAACAAAATTGAAATGTGCTAAACTGGAAGTCCTATGCGCTATAGAATTTGATTCATGCGCTAAAATAATAGGTCTATGCACCAAAAGAAAAACCCCCTTAGTGGTGACACTAGAAGTTTGATGCGCCAAAACAGTTGTTGAATGCACTAGAATAGTTTGTTGATGTGCCAGAACAGTTGGTGAACACAATATAGTATATGTTGTATGTGTCGTAAGATCTCTCGATCACACTAAAACAATCACATCAGAATCTTGCGAGAATTATTTTCAGAAATAAATGTTAAAAATGGGGTTTAAGCCCCATGGTGGGTGCCAAAATGTAAGTGTGGAATAAGTAAACAATAAACAATAACTAAACACTTCTTAATAAAACATTATATCAAGAGAATTCATAAAATATTAATCTAATTAACACAATAAAACTGTGAAAGCATCATATTGTTCTCTATCTCCAAAGATTTATTAAATCATTGTGGCTCTCAAATTGTGTAAGCACTGTGACTGTTAAAATGACAATCTAGAGAATGAGATGTTACTTAGATGCAAGAAACTAATCCTATATGATGATTGCTAAATGGTGTGATAATGATACTGTAGTTGAGAATGACATGAAATTGATAAATGAAACTACTATAAACTAAGATGCAGCTAAATGAAAAGCCATGATTATGATTGCTATTCTAGAATGATTTGCTAATTGCTATTTGCTCAATTGTTCTTGTTACCTATTTTTCACTACCAGCTCAAACAGGTAGAGCTTAATTGTAAATTCAAAGCCAAAAGGTACACAAGATGTTCAAAATTTACTGCTGAGTACTCATTATTATGCAATGTTTCATTACAGTGTGAATTTTAGTGATATTATGCAAAAACATTTCAAAATGATATCATAAGATTGCATAATGTTTGTTGTTTTATTCATAATGTACAAACCAAAATCCCACATAAGCCATGGGAGTAACTCAATTTTATTTTCGCAATCAAATAAGGGGTGCATGAAGTAAATTAAACTATACAACTAAGAATAAAGAAAGCATAGGGTAGAAAGTGATTCGTCATTGCCTGGAATGACGAATCGCTGACAAGTTGAAGTCTTCAGTTGTGACTCTGAGTCGATCTAGCTCCAAGCTCCAGCGTACCTGCAAGTTGATGGAAGTGTGGTTGGAGAAATTCTAATCAAATCCTATCATATGTCTAATGCTACCAACAAAAATATAGCATACAATTGATCAGGCATCCATCAAATGATTTCATTAAGAAAGGGCATAAAACTCAAAGAGGAAGCTTTCAGCTTATTTTATTTTGCTAACATGTTTGTTCACTATGCAGGAAAAGGTTCATTATGTTTGTGATCATTTTATCAGATATGGGGAGTAAAACGGGCTCCCACAAGGGTTGAGTCCGACATATCAAGGAGGACACACTCTCAAGTTACATACGAGAGTTCATTGATATTGTCAGAATAGTCATTAAGAAGGTTGCTGAAACTAAAGAATATAATCATATAAGCAGCCTTATTTCAAAGAGATTCAGAAAAGTAAGTAAATAACTCATAGATTTCATTGATACCCCATTTCAGCTCTACTTTACATGTTCATATTACAACTAAATAAAGTATCAAGCCTCTTTACACTGAAGAGAAACAAAAACAGAATATCAAGCACCAATCTATTTCATGGAGTTTTAGAATTGATTTTACAAGGGATAATGAGTATTCACCATCATAGCTGAAGATATTTGAAACATCCAAATTCCATTATCATGATAACCTACAACAACAATCATTAAGGGCTCCCCAAGTGCTTGAAATAGTGCTATTGAAGTTTCAATAAAGGATATAATATTGTACCAATAGGGTGCAGTTCTGAAATGAATGGAAAATCATCGAATAGAAATTTCCAATGCAAACAGAATATAGTAATGATCAGCAGCAGAGTTTCTTTGCATAGTAAAAAGATCATATCAACTGAAATCATGAAAGCAATCAAAAGACAACATACCCACATTATCTTGCATTTTTTGCAAAAGAAATAAGTGATGGGAATGGAGCCACCCTTCAAATACAAAGATATATGAAGGATTGCAAATAAGACGAAGCCCACAGCTGCTCATTCAAGATCTTGATACAGAGAATAAAAACCAAATGGGAAGCAATAACACCAAGATATATGCAAACTGGATTTAATAAAGAAGGCTTAAGGTACAGTTTTGACAAGTCATCTTTGCCATACAAATTTCAAGGAAATGGATTATTGTAAGGACAGGTCTTAAACAACTCAAGGTTTTTGGCTTCCACAAACTATTGGCTTTGAACCTTGTAATCCATTTATGAACTTAAAGGGTACATATGGGAGATAAAGAAGAGAGGTGATACAACATTTGAGAAGCAGAGTTCACTTTTTCTTTAGCAGTTTTAGATATTGTGCTAAGAAATATGTGGTGCTATGATAATGGCCGAGGACAGGTAGAAAGCAAGCCATTATTTAAAATCAATATTCTAGGTCATGACACAATTGTTTGGCCCACATAACAATTTGAGGTTCTGGAGCCCTTTCTTCAAGGAGATATTCAGAAGATTTGGATTTATGTTCCAAAATCGCCAATATAAAGTGAACCAGGCTATGAATAACAAAATTAAAACACTGCATATAAAAGAATGCTTCAAATACAAATTATGGCTTGGGATTTCTAAAAGACAATTGAAGGAAAGATTCATAGAGGTCTATCGCCATAACAGTAGGAGCCTCGAACACATTCAAAAGCAAAGAAATACATAGAAATTCATAAGCAGCCTTAGTGCAAAGATTTTTCAAAAAATCAAATACCCAGAACCTTTCGATTTTCTAGCTATTATTTTTTGGAATAAACAATGTAAATATTGGTCTTTACAAAGAAGCCAGGAGCATAATAGTAGGGGTCTCATCCTTTGATTTAAAGCATATAGAAAAGCAGAGAGGATTTATTAATATGGTCATGGCCGCAACTAATATGGAGAGACCAGGGAGTCTTTTAGTTTTTTATCACAAAGGAAAAAGGAAATATCCATCATTATTGACCTAAGAGACACTTGTATTTTCCTTTTTGAAGTTCTTCAGCAAAGAAGAAAATGGAAGCATCATCATAATGACTTACCTGGTGTGGCTCATTCTTTTTTGTTACAAGTTACAAAACCAGCTGGCTCATGGCAGCACCCAAACTCATAATTATTCAAAAGATTCAAGTGAATGAAAAAATAAGGATCATACAGGAATGAATGAGCTCTCACTAAACCTTCTACAAAACTCCAAGCAGTTTCAAACCCTACACTTGGCGGTGCAATGCTTCTCCAAGAAGTGAAAATGAGCAAAGTGATGATTAGGGTTTGCTTGTTTTTAGGATTCTTTTATTCTTCCCTTCATCATTTCTTTTGAACAATGAATATTGACTTCTAATTCAATTAAAAAATCATACAAATATTGAAGGGGCTGAAATAGTATTTGAAGAAAATATATGTATCATCTTATAATATATGATATGCATTGCATAAGGAGTGTGCAATCATATGAGAAGACTTGAGTCTTCTTTACCTATAAATTGGCAATAATCAAGTGTTGATAATGCTCCATTAGGTCAAATACTGCATGGTTATTTGGAATAATAAGGATTTGATTTATTTTTTCATGACTTTATAATTTGCAACAATAATTGTAAAAGGATAATAAAGTAATATTTCTTAAATTACTTTATTATATTTTCACAAATTGTAAAGTCAAGTGAGTAATAGTTGTAAGTAGTAAAGTAATTAATTTAATTACTTTATTATTTACTCACAATCATTTTTGCAAAGTGTAAAATTATGCATTGGTGAGTCAAGCTAGATATGGCTATTTAGAGCTTTTTTAGACCAAGATGGAGTTCTAGTTCACATGGGTGGATTGACATAAACAAGGAGGCTTTCGCATGCTTGGGACCACTAATTGAGGGATTTACAGTTCATTTTGAGTACTCCATGGTTCAGTTATTAGTTGACCTTGAGTTTGGACCATCATGCACTCATTTTTGCATGGGTTTAGGCCTCTTTTTTAGGATTTCATTTTCTGCTCCAATTTCAGCTTTGGAGTTATCATTTTACTTCAATTCTCTTTCCACTTCTATTATTGGCTGCTTTGGGCATGCCTATTGTATATATTGAGGAAAATTATTCATGTTCCTCTAGTTCTTGTTTTTCTCCTTTGCATTCTGCAAAGTGAATTATTTGTAACTTAGCTTTTTCAGATTAATATAGTAGCAAGTTTACAGGTTATGTTAGCATATAATTTGCAGATTTTTTCCTTATGTTATCATTGTGAGTCAAGTATTAGCCTTCTTAGATTTAGGTGTTGTGTCTTATGAGTCTTCTGGATGCAAATTTATTGTGTTTCACATCGAAACCTTTAAATTTTTGTCACATTCATGAATGCATGTGCATAGAAAAACATTATTAGTTGCAGGTCATAAATTGTGCTCATAATATATTCATTTCTTTTAAGTTATGAATGTATTTTTTCCTTCATAAAGAATGATTTATCTAGCCTTTCTGTGAATCATTTATGTAGTTGAGTTGTTCAATCTGAGTTGTGAAAATAGGCTCATGAAGAATCAGTTGTGAATTAATCTATTGTCTTAAATTTCCAATTAGGTGCATCACCATAGTTAAAGTTTTACAGTTTAGAATTTAATTTTAGCCTTTCTCCCTTTTCCCAGCAAGTTACTCAGTTATTAATCAAGAAATCATATAGGAACCGGCCTAGAATCTGGAGGTCTAATTCCTCATAGGGTACCCACAACCTGGAATTAGTTCCCATGTTTCAACAAATTGTTGAATTTAACCATTCAAGCATTCGGGTGCAATCTATTTGACAACAATTCTAATGCTATTTCTGTAGAGTAAGATTGCACAAATTTGGGGGTCATGATTTTCCTGTAGAGAAGGGTTGTATTTATAGATTCTCGATAGCATATTTGTGAAGGGGAAGCAAAGCAGAGGTTTGGATTCGATCATGAAGATTGAAGGGTGAAGGATGAAGGATTTGGAGTTGATTATGGAGATTGTTCCTTCCCATAAAACATTCATCCAAAGGATAGGAAAAATCCATGGAAGATAGATTGAGGATTTTCCTACAAATTTGTCTCAAATTTGTCTCCAAATTTGCCCGTGAAGGTTGAGATGAATTAATTAGACATATCATATCTAATTTGGTAGGTAGATATGATAAGTTGTAGAATTGAATATTTAGATTTAACTGAATATTTGGATTTATTCAATTTAGGAAAGAGGATATTTAATTTAATAAAACAAGCTTTAGAAGTCTAAGTTTATTAAATAAATATAGAAGAAATATGATAGTTGGTAGAAGAATTTAATAATGATAATTAAATAAAAATAAAGTATTCAATTTATTTATTTAATTAAGAAGAAATAATATAATAAAGATATAAGAAATTAAAAGTGAACTATGTAAATAAATAGTTCTATTTATTTGATAGTAGAAGAATAAAAGGTTAATTAATCAAATAAATCATATTTAATTAATTAGATTGTCTAGACCATTTTTAGGTGTATAGAGCAACAAGTAGTACAAAGTGGTGAAGAAAATGAATTAGAATTGGATTATTTCAACCTATTCGCCAATGTTGTATGGGCAGATTACTTTTACAATGAAAGGGGTGATGTCTGAATCAAGCTCTTGGGAAGTGGTGCAGGAGCACCTAGGAAACATAGAGGAACACTAGGAGAATTTTTGTGTTTTTTGTGTTTTAATGCTTCTTGGTCATGTTGACCATTTAATTTTGAGTTAGTAGAGTTATAGAAGGTTATAATAAAGGTTATTTAGTGGTTCTTATTGGTATGAGTGAATTTCTCTGCTAGGAATCACTAGAAGTTGAAATAGTTGGAAAAGTCCAAAAAAAAAATGTTGCTTAGAGCAATTTTTGTTTAAGATGGTGGTTATGTCCGACCCATGGAAGGGTAACTACCTATGGAAGTTTTAAAAGGTGACACTTGAACTATTTTTGGGGTTGGAGAAGTTGGAAGATTGAAAAACTTGTGAAGTTTATGGTGAATAATGAGAAAACAGTGAATTTGGTGTGAAATTCTAGTTTCTATTCTTGCTTTCTGTCATAACTGAGAAATGCATTGAAAGAGACATTTGTTTACTTGTTTAGCATGTAGTGGGTCTTCTGCAATTCTTGTTTTGGCATCTTAGATTATTGTTTCATCACTTTCTCCACTTCTTGTAAATTCTGTGTTTTTCTCATTGGTTGTTTTGACTGGTAAACTGTGGAAAATGGAGGTTTAGCCTGCACTCCCACCGCACCAAGAAGTATGGGGTCATTGGGAATGTGGATGAACTCCATTACTATACATATGTTAGTAGTAGGAGTCTGTAGGAAGCTTAACACCATGAGAAAAGTCTTTCCATAGGCGAGTTGGTTGATACCCGGCTTGGGAAGACAATGTGAAACAAAGTCCTAACGTGGCAGGGGTGATAAATCTTTGACAATGCAGAGTGTGAAGTGATTGCAGGAGCCTTCACCAAGGTTGAAAAGAAGGCAGAACCTTTGACTGATCACCTGGAGGCCGGAAAGTTCAAACAGTCCAAGAAAAGGTCAAGAAAAGCTCTAGTTCTTGCAAGAACAGGGTACACCTGTGTACGGATAGAAAAAGGGTCTAAAACCTCAAGAATCTGTTAGTGCTTGGAATTTGAGCTAGGGTGTCAGAAGGGAGTTTTGCCTAACCAATTGAAGGAGAGGAGTATTAAGCTATTTTCTTGGGCGAGGAGACCAAAAAGGGGCTCAAGCCTAGTAGCTTTCCCAAACCCTAGACTAGGGTTTAGTGATAGTGATGGAGAATAAAGGCATGGAGGTTGATCAGGAACCCTTGTAAGATGGTTTTCAAGCTAGGGAAGCTTTATACACCCCTGCAATAGAATTAGGAAGCATTGGAGGTTAATTAGTCTTTAGGGAGAATAAGGGCTAGTGAGTGAACAAGATGAAGAGCGTCAAGATTTGGTTGATGGAAAGCTTTGTAGATGATAGCAGGGTTGGCAAATGAACCAAGGGTGCCTGAGTAGCAGGCAACCTACAGGTTGAAGGTGGTGGAAGTGACACCAAGGGGTTCTCAAAGGTGAAACCCGGAGCATTGAGTTTGTGATGAACTCAACCCAACCCTGACCCTATCAGATTGGTATCAGAGTAGTGAAAGATTTGGGAAAGAAATCTTGCATGTCAGACATTGAGTCAGGGGATTCTTCCAACATGGTGACCAATGCAGAGCTAGCTAAGAAGGTTGAAGAGTAAGAAGAAGACAATAATCTGTTGAGGGAAAGATTAGCCAAACTGGAGGCAGCAGTGAGGAGTGCACAGATTGAGGGAAGAATTCCAAAAGAAGAAGAGGTTGCAAAGGAAGACAAGACCCCTGAACCTGACCCTATTTTGAAGGAGTAGCCTTTCTTGAAGGCATTGAAAGCCTTGAGTGGAAAAGCACTTGAAGGCATACCATTATTTAGTGGAAAGATGGAACCAAACTTAGTCATGGATTGGATAGAAGGCATGGAGAATCACTTTGAGTGTGATGGAGTGACTGAAGCTCAGAAGGTGAAGGTTGCTAAGTCAAGATTGAGAGGATCAGCCTTGACATGGTGGAAGTTTGTTCAGACAGAGAGGGAGAAAGAAGGAAAACAACTCATATCAACTTGGAAAGGTATGGTTGCTAAGGTAAAAGAAGCCTACATGCCTAATGATTATGAAATTCAACTACACAAGAAGAGACAAAGCCTAAGGCAGAAAGAACTAGATGTGAATACCTATACTAAATAATTCCAAAAGCTTTGCATGAGGTCTAATGTGACAGAAGATGAAAGCCTCAAAGTGGCTAGGTACCTTAATGGTTTGAAGTGGAATATCCAAGAGGAGATGGCTCTTTTGAGTCCTAAAATAGTTCATCAATGTTATCAGCTGGCTATTAAGATTGAGGAAAGGAACAAAAGGAAGCAAGATCAGGCTTCTAAAGGCAGAGGTAAAGGTAGAGATCATAGAGATCAAAGAGGACAGCGTGGAGGTTACCAAGGAAGAGGTAATGACCAAAGAAACCAGGAGAATCTAAGCTCACTGAGCATGGAGGTGAAACATCTTCAAGAGGAGGATTTAACAGAGGAAGAGGACCTCAAGGAGGTTCAAATAGAGGAAGAGGAGCAGGCAGAGTAATTCATATTTTGCAACCATGAAGTGTTATCATTGTGGTCAAGTTGGACACCCAGCTTATAGGTGCCCGGAGAAAGCATCTTCTTCAAGCAATGAAAAGAGAGTGGCCTATGCACAAGAGGACACCATGAGTCCTAAGACAACTGAGATCAGTCATATAGAGTCTGAAAATGGAGAGAGTTTGATGTTTAGAAGAGTGTTGATAAGGCAACGGTCAAGGAAGAACCTAAGCAAAGAAGAGCTCTTTTTAGAGTAAGGTGCAAAATTCTTGGTAAAGTATGCAAGGTCATTGTAGATTCTGGTTCTACAGATAATATAATCTCAGAGGAGGCAGTAACTAAACTGAAATTGCAGAAGGTACCTCATACCAACCCCTACAAGGTCACTTGGCTAAACAAAGGGCAGAGTGTTTTGGTTAATGAGCAAGTAACAGTGGAGTTTTCAATTGGAGGATATAAAGATAAGCTAGTTTGTGATGTATTACCCATGGATGCATGCCATCTGCTATTGGGAAGACCATGGCAATATGATAGGAGTGTTGTGTATGATGGTAAAGAGAATACAATTGCATTTAAGAAGGATGGAAGAACTTTTAAATTGCAGTCACTGTCAGAAGAAGATGAAGGACAGTCCAAGACACCAAGTGTGCTCCTTAGTAGTGGAAAAGAGTTCCTCAATACCCTACATGAAGGTGGAGAAGGATATGTTGTGTTATTGCAGTCCAAAGAGGAAGAGAAGATGGAAAAACCAGTCATACCAAGGACAGTCCAGAATTTGCTTGATAAGTACAAGGATATTGTAAGTGATGGTACACCTGCAACCTTACCTCCAAAGAGAGCTATTAGCCATCAAATAGATTTCATACCTAGAGCATCATTTCCTAACAAAGCAGCCTACAAGTTGACACCGGATCAGAACTTGGAAGTAGCTAGACAAGTGCAAGAATTGTTGGATCAAAATTTGATACAAAAGAGTATCAACCCATGTGCAGTACCAGTAGTCTTGGCAACTAAGAAGGGAGGCAAATGGAGGTTGTGTACTGACTCTAGAGCAATCAACAGGATCACAATTAGGTACAGGTTTCCAATTCCTAGAATTGAGGATTTAATGGATTGTCTTGGAGGGGCTCAATACTACACAAAGTTGGATCTAAAAAGTGGATACCATCAGATCAGAATTAAGGATGGTGATGAATGGAAGACAACATTCAAGACAACAGATGGTTTATATGAATGGAGAGTGATGCCATTTGGCCTTTCCAATGCACCTAGCACGTTCATGAGACTAATGAATGAAGTGCTTAAGGATTTCACAGGGATTTTTGTGGTAGTCTATCTTGATGACATACTGATTTTCAGTAAGACAGTAGAAGAACATCTGAAGCATGTGGAGATGGTTCTTAAAAGGTTGCAAGAAGAGAAGTTGGCAATCAATCTTGAGAAGTGTGAGTTCTTCAAACAAGAACTTGTGTACTTGGGTTTTGTAGTGTCTAAGGGATCATTGAAAATGGATCCAAGCAAGGTGGAGGCAATCATAAACTGGCCTACACCAACCACAGCAATAGAGGTAAGGAGTTTTCAAGGTTTAGCCCAATTTTATAGAAAATTCATAAGGAATTTCAGTGGGATATGTGCACCAGTCCTAGATACTATCAAAGGTGGTCTAAAAACAAAATTTAAGTGGACTCAAGAGGCTGGTAAAGGGTTTGAAAAATTGAAACAAGAAGTGGCAACTCAACCAATTCTGTTATTACCTAGTTTTGACAAGTTGTTCACAGTTGAGTGTGATGCAAGTGGAGTTGCAGTAGGTGGAGTACTTAGTCAAGAAGGTAGGCCAATAGCCTTCTTTAGTGAAAAGCTCAATGAAGCCAAGCAAAAATACTCAACCTATGATCTAGAATTATATGCTTTAGTGCAGTCCCTTAGGAAGTGGAGGCATTATTTATTGCCCAAAGAGTTTGTGGTCTTCACTGATAACCAGGCACTCAGTTACATTAACACCCAAGAGAAGCTAAGTAATAGACATTTGAAATGGATGGAATACATCCAAGCTTTCACATTCACTATCAAGCACAAAAAGGGAACAATGAATAAAGTAGCAAATGCATTGAGTAGAAGGTTGTTGACAGTCCAAGAAATACAGCTGAAGAGCATTGGATTAGAGAGTTTCAAAGACCTCTATGGTGAAGATGAAGACTTCTTAGAAGCTTACAAGGTATGTTCTGATTTTGCAAATCATTTCCATAGTCAATATGTTGAGTATACATTGCAAAATGGACTGTTATTTAAGGGTAATCAATTGTGTGTTCCAAGAGGGTCAATGAGAGAAAATTTGATTCAAGAAAAGCACAATGGTAGTCTTAGTGGGCATTTTGGCATCAATAAGACATTAGAGTTAGTTCAAAGATTTTAGTATTGGCCTAAGTTGGTAAGAGATGTTAGGAAATATGTGGAATAGTGTGGTGTATGCATGAGAGCTAAGGGAGGAGCTAGTAATGTTGGTCTTTATCAACCCCTACCAATTCCAAATAGACCTTGGGAGTGTGTGAGTATGGATTTTGTGGTAGGCCTTCCTAAGACCAAATCAGGTTGTGACAGTTTTTATGTTGTAGTAGATAGATTTAGCAAGATGAGTCATTTTATTCCCTGCAAAACTACTCATGATGCTAATTACATAGCTCATCTCTTTTTCAAGGAGGTTGCAAGGATTCGTGGCTTACCTTTAAGCATAGTTTCAGACAGGGATGTTAAATTTATGAGTCATTTTTGGAAGACTTTGTGGAATAGGTTGGGAACCAATCTATCTTTTGGATCTGCCTATCATCCTCAGACCGATGGCCAAACAGAGGTGGTTAACAGGGTGCTAGGTAACCTACTGAGGTGTCTAACAAAGGAGTATGGACAGACTTGGGATATGGTCATCTCACAAGCTGAGTTTGCCTATAATGACAGTGTCAATAGAACTACAGGGAAAAGTCCTTTTGAGGTTGTGTATGGGATGCACCCAAGAGGCATTTGTGAACTTAGAGACCTTATAACTATGGAGAATAGGAGTGGACATGCAGAGGACTTCACTCAGACTATGATGGAGATCCATGAGCAGGTCAAGAACATAGTTACAGTAGCAACCCACAAGTTGAAGGAAAAAGTTGATTTGTCAAAGAGAGATGTGCAATTTGCAGTTGGGGACTATGTTATTGTCCACCTCAATAAATCAAGATTGCAGAAGGGCATGGCAACCAAATTACAGATGAAAAGAGTGGGTCCATGCAAGGTGTTGGCCAAATATGGAAAAAATGCATATAAGGTGGAGTTACCATCAGATTTGGGTATATATCCAGTATTTAATGTTGCTGATTTAGTCAAATACAAGGGATCAGTCAATGATGAGGAGTAGAACAGCAAGGAAGTGTTCAAGGACATCAATAATGTGAAATTTCCTCAACAAGACAAGTTTCAGGCAGAGAAGGTCTTACAGTCAAGAGTGCAAAAGTCTACAAGGAACAAGGTATATATGGAACACCTTGTCAAGTGGAAGAACAAACCAGATTCAGAGGCCACTTGGATACATGAAGATTAGTTCCAGAAGTATGGTATTGACCTATCAATGCTTTCTCCTTCCATTCCTTAGTGTTTGAGTTGAGAGGGGGAGAATGGTGCAGGAGCACCTAGGAAACATAGAGGAACACTAGGAGAATTTTTGTGTTTTTTTGTGTTTTAATGCTTCTTGGTCATGTTGACCATTTAATTTTGAATTAGTAGAGTTATAGAAGGTTATAATAAAGGTTATTTAGTGGTTCTTATTTGTATGAGTGAATTTCTCTGCTAGGAATCACTAGAAGTTGAAATAGTTGGAAAAGTCCAAAAAAAGAATGTTGCTTAGAGCAATTTTTGTTTAAGATGGTGGAAATGTCTGACCCATGGAAGGGTGACTACCTGTGGAAGTTTTAAAAGGTGACACTCAAACTATTTGTGGGGTTGGAGAAGTTGGAAGATTGAAAAACTTGTGAAGTTTATGGTGAATAATGAGAAAACAGTGAATTTGGTGTGAAATTCTAGTTTATGTTCTTGCTTTCTGTCATAACTGAGAAATGCATTGAAAGAGACATTTGTTTACTTGTTTAGCATGTAGTGGATCTTTTGCAATTCTTGTTTTGACATCTTAGATTATTGTTTCATCGCTTTCTCCACTTCTTGTAAATTCTGTGTTTTTTCTCATTGGCTGTTTTGACTGGTAAACTGTGGAGAATGAAGGTTTAGCCTGCACTCCCACCATACCAAGAAGTATGGGGTCATTGGGAATGTGGCTAAACTCCATTACTATACATATGTTAGTAGTAGGAGTCTGTAGGAAGCTTAACACCATGAGCAAAGTCTTTCCATAGGCGAGTTGGTTGATACCCGGCTTGGGAAGACAGTGTGAAACAAAGTCCTAACGTGGTAGGGGTGATAAATCTTTGACAATGCAGAGTGTGAAGTGATTGTAGGAGCCTTCACCAAGGTTGACAAGAAGGCAGAACCTTTGAATGATCACCTGGAGGCCGGAAAGTTCAAATAGTCCAAGAAAAGGTCAAGAAAAGCTCTAGTTCTTGCAAGAATAGGGTACACCTGTGTACGGACAGAAAAAGGGTCTAAAACCTCAAGAATCTGTTAGTGCTTGGAATTTGAACTAGGGTGTCAGAAGGGATTTTGGCCTAACTAGTTGAAGGAGAGGAGTATTAAGCTATTTTTTTGGGTGAGGAGGCCAAAAAGGGGCTCAAGCCTAGTAGCCTTCCCAAACCCTAGACTAGGGTTTAGTGATAGCGATGGAGAATAAAGGCATGGAGGTTGATCAGGAACCCTTGTAAGATGGTTTTCAAGCCAGGGAAGCTTTATACACCCCTGCAACAAAATTAGGAAGCATTGGAGGTTAATTAGTCTTTAGGGAGAATAAGGGCTAGTGAGTGAATAAGATGAAGAGCATCAAGATTTGGTTGATGGAAAGCTTTGTAAATGATAGCAGGGGACCTATAGGTTGAAGGTGGAGGAAGTGACACCAAGGGGTTCTCAAAGGTGAAACCCGGAGCATTGATTTTGTGATGAACTCAACCCAACCCTGACCCTATCAGGAAGTAGTAAGGGATGGAGAGTTACATGAGGTCTGAATGGTTGCACCATCAAGTGATCTTACCAATAGCTTTGATTATGATTAGTTTGTTACTGAAGATCAAGATATCGACCTTATACATTATGATAGTCAGTCTGAGGGATTTGGGTGCAACCTCACTATTGATGAGTTATCATGTTGTGATGGTTGTGAGGATATAGAGTCATGTCTCTCTTTCAATGACTATGAATATCCTTAATTTTCATGTGAAGGTGCACTCTCTTTCAAGAGATTACAAGGATTCTATGGGTAATGAGAAGTTGTAAGAGATACACTCTCATCGACAATGGATAGGGGTTCCTTGAAAAAAAATGGGTATAATAGAAAACCCTCTTTATGATGAAAATTCATCCATGCCTATTAATAAAGATGAATCCCTTGTTTTGTACAGAGATAATCCACTTTTTGAATATTTTTATGATGCTTTAGATATATGGTCAGAACATGGTTGTGAGAAATATATTGATATGTTCATTAATGATAGTGCCTATGAAACCTTCACATTTGGCACTACTATGAAGAATGAGATTAAGGATTCAGGGGCGATCGGAGTCCTTGAATGTATCTTCCAAGATTGTAATTATTTCCATGAAATCAATTTGCAAGTACCACAGTCACAAGAAAAGGAGCACTCTGAGTCTAGTAGTGATGAAAGGTATGAGGATATGGGTATTGATAATCGGTGTGTAGATGTTGAGTCTGATGGAAAATGCTTGAAGGATGATGTGTTCACAGACAAGGGAGGAGATCGAATAATTAGTGACCAGGTTACATATTCCGATGCACATGCAAATTATGGAGTGGCATTGAAGCTCACAGGAGATGAATGACAAGTTGACTCAGGTGCAAAGCAATTGAATTGTGTTGAATATGATATTAGCCAACATGAATGTGTGGTTGAGTTTTTTGATGATACTCCTCATCTTTGGGGTATCATTATGGATTTTTTTCCACTCAGTAGGGATGATATTTATGTGAAGCAGGGTGAAGACTTTTTTGCATCTATCTTTCTTGCTTCTAAATCTTCAGAGGTTTGTTGGCCTAGTCTGATGCACAATGTTTTTGAATGTTTCAAATTTGATATGCATGGTGAGTGTGATCAGGTGGAATATGGATGCTTCCTTTTTCCATTTCAACTAGACAAGCCAGAGATTGACAAGCAAGGAAAGTATAAGGCAATTGACATTTGTCAAAATAGTGAAAATTGTTGGGAATTATGTGACATCGGTGTTCATAAGATTATACCCTATTAGAAGTATAATGAAAAATGAATAAGGAATGCACATGCATTCAGGCACACTGCCTAGAGCTCACTGCTCAGAAGGGAAGGCTCACTGCCTTACATAAAATAATCAGATTAAATCCATCTGATGAGGTTGAACTAAGAAATTAGCTTCTACAAAAGCCTTATGATGTTTTGATTACGCATAGAAATACTTCTTCACTCTTCACACTCTGCTCTGCACTCAAATGATTTGATATTTATTCACACATATCTTGCATATACTTCACATACATTCACCGATCATACCTCAAGATGAGGAAAATAATCATTCTTATATATCTGCTACATGGATTTACATCAACAACTTTGTCGGCCACAAATAAAGAATAAATGAATTACAAATTGTTGGCCTCAATACATGAACAAATCTCAATATGCACCAACCTAAGTTGGTCAAAAAATAATGAAGACCTAAATCAACATCCTCAAACACGCCAAGCATTCAAAAATAAATTCATAAGGATCCACAACATGCTACCACCATCATGTCGGCCAAGAACATGAAAACTTGAGAACACAAAGTAAAAATCTTTGATCACGAACACATAGATTCATGTGAACGTACCACAATAATAAAGCACAATCCAGAAACATCACTGAACATCTCAAGAATGTATGCAACAACTCAATTCATCAAAATTGTAATCTCAGCTTCCAGAAACACTTGCTACAGTAACATAATAACTGTAGGAATACAAAACTTCATAACTTTCTCAATTCTTGATGTGCACCTCTGAAAATTCTAGAAAACATACTAGATAGGCTCAACAGCAAACCCATTAATGCATTCCTTCTGAATATCGACATACAAAAATTTTCAGCACTCTGATCATCGCAGCTTCACAAACTGCCTGCAACATATTTATTACAATTTTCTCAATATCCTCGGCATATATAGCCTTCAAAATCATCAATGCTAATAGTGTTGGCATCAATGAAAACCACATATCAGCAACATAACCACAACATCTAACAAGATGGAAACACATGATGTGAAAAATACCATCAACACAACTATCTCTTCTCCTCCTTATACTTCTCTTTATTCATGACTCTTCTCCCCCTTTCTTGACTTTTCTCCCCCTTTCTTCCTCAAGGGTTTTTCACATTACTCTTCTCCCCCTTTGAAATGAATGGAAAAGGTACACAAGCTCTGAACCATAGATCATTTGAATCATCTGACTACTCCCCCTGAGTAGCAGCAACCAGAACATCAATCTAAAACAAGATCTCACTGTAAGTGCACAGATTGATGCAAAGACATGCATCTTAGTTCAAATTAGGAGGGTAAATCACCCCTAACTTGCCTCTAAGATACTCAAAAGTATCCTTAGGTAACGATTTAGTGAAGATATCTGCAATGTGTTCCTTATTGGGCACATATTTCAGTCTGACTTATTTATCACTTACTTTGTCTCTCAAAAAATGATACTTGATGGATTTATGCTTTGTCTTTGAATGTAGCACTGGATTCTTGGAAATTTTTATGGCACTTGAATTGTCACAGAATATAGAAATAGGCTCTTCATACTCAACTCTGATATCTCTCAACATCTACTTCATGCACAACACTTGAGTACAATTATTTGCAGCAGCAATATATTCTACCTCAACAGTAGATAGGGAAATAGAATTCTACTTTTTACTTAGCCAAGACACCAAATTCTTCCCCAAGAAGAAATGCACCACCACTTGTACTTTTCTTGTCATCCACATCTCCTACCCAATTTGCATCTATAAAGGCATTCAGAGTAAGATCATCAACCTCAAGATACCAAAGACCAAAATCAACTGTTCCTTTTAAGTATCTAAAAATCCTATTTATTGCAGTCACATGTGATTCCTTCGGATCAACTTGATATCTAGCAACCATGCACACAACATTGACAATGTATGGTCTAGTCTGAGTCAAATATAGTGATCCACCAATCATTGACATGTACCTTGTTTGATTAGCCTTAGGAGAATCATCATTACGTGTTAGCTTGCATCTGATTACCATGGGTGTACCAACGGGCTTTAAGTCTTCCATGCCAAAAAAATTTAGTAACTCTCTTACATATTTGGACTAAGATATGAAAATTCCATCATCTAACTAAGTTATTTGCAATCCTAAAAATAATTTCATCTCTCCTATCATTGACATCTCAAATTCACTTTTCATTTCATCAAAAAACTCCATGCATAAGGCATCATCACCTTCAAAAATAATGTCATCAACAAAGACTTCAATAATCAATTATTTATCCTTATCCAGCTTGAAATATAGATTGATGTCATCAGTACCTTTATTGAATCCAAGCTTCAATAGGTATTTATCCAATCTTGCATACCAGGCTCTAGGGGCTTGTTTGAGTCCATATAGTGCTTTCTTCAACCGCATGTCTTTTTCATCAGTCAATTGAAATCCATCTGGTTGCTCAACATAAACTTCTTCTTCTAACTCACCATTCAGAAATGTTGACTTCACATCCATTTGGTAGACTTTGTAGTTCTTGAAAGAAGCATAGGCAAGAAATAATCTTGTAGCTTCAATTCTAGCAACAAGGGAAAATTTTTCTTCATTATCAATACATTCCATCTATGAGTATCCTTTACATACCAGTCTTGCTTTATTTCTGACCACCTCACCTTGTTCATTCAGCTTATTCTGAAAGACCCATTTGGTTCCAATCACATTCTTATCCCGAGGTCTGGGAGCAAGAACCCATGTATCATTTTTCTCTATCTACATCAATTCTTCCTTCATTGCTTCTATCCAATATTCATCTTTACATGCTTCATTACCATTGCTAGGTTCAGTTTTGGAAATCAGCCAATACTCTTCTGCAATTCGTCTTCTATTCTGCACACCTTAGTTCTTGTCTCCTATAATCTGATTTTCAGAATGATTTAGCTTTACATACCTTGGAAATTTTGGATTCTCTCTAACTTTTGGTTCTTGTTTTCTTTGTTTTTCACTTCCACTAGCTTCTCCTTCATGATTCTCTTGATTCACCGAAACAATTTGAACTTGATTCTGTGTCTACGCATTCTTTCCATTCTCAGTACTATCTTGTTGTTCATATGAATCATATCCACAGTATTTGGATGATCTGGCAGTGTCTTCATCAACTCTGACATTTGTACTTTCAACCATTTTCTTCAATCTTCTATTGTAGCACTGGTATGCCTTGCTCTTAGTAGAGTAACCCAAAAAGATTCCTTCAGCACTTCTAGTATCAAAATTGCCAATATCTCTATCTCTCTTAATATAACATCTAGTTCCAAATATTTTGAAATACTTAACAATAGGCTTATAACCAAACCATAGGTCAAAATGAGTCTTACCAAAATTACCATTAATATTTACCTAGTTGATAGTGTATATAGAAGTGCTTACAACTTCTCTCCAGTAGATATGAGTAACATTACCTTCCAACATCATAAATCTAGCAACATCTAGAATTGTTATGTTCTTTCTTTCAACAACTCCATTATTTTGAGGGGTTAGGAAGCAAATAACTGTCTTTTGATTCCATGCTCTTCACAAAATGTATTGAACTCCCGAGAAGTGAATTCACCACCTTTGTCTGATCTTAAGCATTTGACCTTCAAATTTGTTTCATTTTTTTCCACGACCTTGAAACATTTGAAATTTTCTAGAGCTTCATGTTTTTCTCTCAAGAAAGCAACCCATATCATCCTCGAATAATCATCAATAAGCAACATAAAGTACCTTTCTCCTTGTAGACTTCTAATTTTGGATGGACCACATAGATCAATATGTACCAAATCTAGTACTCCATTGGAATGATGTTGTTTGCTCTGAAATGAAATACTTGTCTGCTTTCCCATCTGACACTCCTTGCATATAGTGTTAGTAGGCTTCACTAACCTAGGTAGATCTTTGACTGCTTGAGTAGAGCTTACTTTGAAAATGTTATCAAAATTCACATGACATAATCTCTTATGACATAACCAGCTTACATCAACTTGAGAAATTAAACAAATTTCACTAGCAGCACTCAATTGAAAAATATTACCTCTTGTCTTTGTGCTTGAAGCAATTACATTTCCAGGAGCTTCCCAAAATCCTGCATTTTCCATCTTTGAACTAAAGATTGTGTCCCTTGTCAACCATTTGTCCAACACTCAAAAAGATATGCTTCAATCCTTCAACATAAAGGACATCATCAATATTGTATTTACCACCAAGAGAAATAGTGTCTGCCACAAATCACACCACCATTGTTATCTCCAAATCTTACAACACCACCATCATACTTTTCCAAGCTTATGAACTTGCTTTTGTCACTAGTCATATGATGTGAGCATCTGCTATCAATGACCCACTCATCCTTTTCATAAATTCTGGCTGCAAGAGCTTTCTCAGTATTCTGATTGTTAGCAAATTCAGTGGACACCGTACCATTTTCCTTGATAGAAATGAATACCCATCCATCTTCATTTCTAGTTTCTTTATCAGATTCATCATCAGTAACACCTTCTTCAACATAATAACATTTCTTTTGAAATCTAGACTTTTCAGGTTTGTACTTAGAAACTCTTTCAAGACACCTTGATGCAAAATGACCTATCTTACTGCAAGATAAACATTTAATAGGTAGCTTTCCTTTGTACTTACCATGTCCTTTGGCTTCTCTTTTCACAATCAATGCTTCCATCTCTTCTAGCTCTCTTTCTTCATCTTCAATATGTCTCATCTCATCTTCATATTTGAATGCTTTTTCAGAACTCTCTCTCGGATCATATCTCTATTTGCTTTTTCTGGATACAGTAGCTTTAAATGTAGTTTTTTTCTTAGGTGTAGACTCACCAAATTCACTCAACTCAAAGGCAACAAGTTTTCCAATCAACATGTCTCTTGTCACATTAGTTACTGTCTTGATCTCTTCAATAGCATGGGATTTGTTTTGTAAGAAGCAGGCATAGATTTGAGCACTTTAGCCACAATTTCATCTTCTTCCATAATTCCACCGACATATCTAATACCCATCACTAGTTCATTTACTTTCTACATGAAAGCAAAGATGTTTTCATCTTCACTCATCTTCAAGTTCTCCCATTTTCCTTTCAAATTTGTTAGCTTATCAATCTTCACTTCTGCATCTCCTTCATACAATATTTCCAAATTCTTCTAGATCTCATGTGTTGTCTTCAGACCTATTACATTTGTCATCTTTGAATCTGTCAAAGCACTTAGTAATACTTCTATAGCCCTGGCATTAATTTCAGCTTCTTTGATCTCATGAGGAGTAGAGGGACCATTCTGAGGAATATTATATATGTTCTTTGTAATCTTCCAAAAGGATTCACCAAAGCACTTCAAATGATACTCCATTTTGATCTTCCACAGAGAGTAATTTGTACCATCGAATTTGGGACTGTCCTTCTTGTATTATGCCATCTTGGATCACCTCAAGCTATTAGAATTTTGCAGACCAACCTGCTCTGATACCAATTGTTGGCAAAACAAGGATAGACAACTAAGAGGGGGGGTGAATCAATTGTTACATTAATTAAACATATTCAACCTTAATCAACCTTTAATCTCATATCTGATAATTAACAGTGCAAGCATAAATCAACAACAGATCAGAAACACATGAACACCAAGATTTTATACGCGAAAACCTTGTTAGGGGAAAAACCACGGTGGATGTTAGCCCACCAGATTATACCCTATTAGAAGTATAATGAAAAATGAATAAGGAATGCACATGCATTCAGGCACACTGCCTACAACTCACTACTCAAAAGGGAAGGCTCACTGCCTTACATAAAATAATCAGATTAAATCCATCTGATGAGTTTGAACTGAGAAATTAGCTTCTACAAAATCCCGATGACAGTTCCGATTAGGCATAGAAATACTTTGTCACTCTTCACTCAATCTTCTTCACACTCAGCTCTTCACTTGAATGATCTAATCTTTATTCGCACATATATTGCATGTACTTTGCATACATTCATCGAGCATACCTCAGGATGAGGAAAACAATCATTCTTATATATCCGCTACATGGATTTACATCAACAACTTTGTCGACCACAAATAAAGAATAAATGAATTACAGATTGTTGGCCTCAATACATGAACAAATATCAATGTGCACCAACCTAAGTCAGTCACAACATAATGAAGACCTAAATCAACATCCTCGAACACACCAAGCATTCAAAAATAAATTCATAAGGATCCACAACATGGTACCACCATCATGTCGGTCAAGAACATGAAAACTTGAGAACACAAAGGAAAAATCTTTGACCACGAACACATAGATTCATGTGAACATTCTAGAAGCATCACTGAACATATCAAGAATGTATGCAACAACTCAATTCATCAAAATTGCAATCTCATCTTCCAGAAACACTTGCTACAGTAACAAAATAACTGTAGGAACATAAAACTTCATAACTTTCTCAATTCTTGATGTGCACCTCTAAAAATTCCGGACAACATATTAGATAGGCTCAACAACAAACCCATTAATGCATGCCTTCTAAATATCGACGTACAAAAAATTTCATCACTCTGATCATTGCAGCTTCATAGACTTCCTGCAACATATTTATTACAATTTTCTCAATATCCTCGACATATACAGCCTTCAAAATCATCAATGCTAATAGTGTTGACATCAATTAAAACCACATATCAACAACACAACCACAACATCCAACACACCAGGGGTATGCATCCCCGAGCTAGAGCCGATGATAGAGCTTTCAAAATTTTACAAATTTTAGCTAGTTACAAGGTTAAATTTTGTCACCCTTGTATTTGTTGTGTTAATCAATGATCATTAATTCAATAAGTTTGAAGTGCTTCCCTTTGAGATTCAATCTACAAGAAAAAAATATTTATGGATTTCAATATCTTCTTTTGTGGATCGGATCTGCATTAACTATGTAAGAGGGAGACACGTCCCATGAGCGGACATATCTCCACAAAGTGGAGGCATGTCCATTCATGGGATGTGCCTTTTCACTTTAACTAAGCACTTGATCTTTAATTGGGTTATGTTACTTAATAAACATAAATTCTTACTAAGTTTGATTTGTATTTATCTTGCACAGATAAATAATATCCAATCTAGAAATGATCATCGATAATGATGCTCGATCGGGATCCTATATGAAACATGAAAAACCATTAATCTACAAGTAATAACCTCTTCCTTGCAGATCAATAATATACTTGGAATAGTAGTTCGATCAGATAAGTGATCATCGATATCTATATCTGACGAAAGCTACCATATTTCAACACTCCCTCTTAGCTAGGGAAGATAACTCCAACCAAGTATAAAGTGATATCACCTTACTCGTGATATCAGAAGATATGGTATACTAAAAGTGTCAAGTCACATGACATTCTTCATAACACATCTTCATTATGGTATGTGCACTGACATCAAGTCACATGATGTCTACCATAATAGATCATGGCCTATCCATGGATATATATACATATCCACCATGAATAAGGATCATAATGATCTTCAAATTTATATCAAGTCTCCTGATATCTATTAAAATGTCCAAGAGATACTATCATGACATATCCATGGATATCAAGTCACATGATATCCATCATGATAGTGAAACTAATCATTATAAAGTCATCACCGTACAATGTCAAAGTGTTCATTATCAGAAAGATCGTCACCTTTCAATAATGTACACAAAAAGGGGCGGGCATAAAGTCATGGAGTCACACACATGAAAAAAGAGTTTACACATTAAAAATATTTTAAATATATTAGTACAAAATAAACAATTTGAGTCTCAATCTCAACAATAACTTATATTTCAAACATACCAAGTTTCTTCCTAAAGTGTTCAACTTTGACTCCGGGGAGAGTTTTGGTGAATGTATGTTGTTTGATCGCCTGTACTAATATACTCCAACTAGATCACATTCCTTTCTACCATGTCTCACACATCGTGGTAAGGAATCTCTATATGATTTGATCAAATAATCCCACAAGCAATTTCTGGAGCCATACTACTTCTCTTGCTCCCATAGAGGCTGAAATATATTCGGCTTCTATTGTACTCAGTGCCACAGAAGATTGCTTCATGCTACACTAGAATATCATTGCAAACCTCGACTTTGAAACAACATCTATAGGTACTCTTTTGATCATCTTCTTTAGGTTCAGTAGGCTCCCTCTGAATCTTCAAGCACTTGTATCAACCTCCTGACTTCATCATCCAAGATTGCCTACAACACTTGTTTTTAGAGAAATGGTTTCCAACACACACCTCTGTAGAGATTCAGGGTTGTCCTCTTCAACCTCATCCCAGATTCCTCTATTATAAATAGGTTTGGGGAGCTACCAATGTTAAATCTAGGTTGACTGATTTGAGAAATTCTAATCTCAACTGCTGAAGAGGTACTTCAAGGATTTAGCTTCAACACTGCAACCCTTACTGAATCATATAACTCCCTCTGAAGGTTAATTATTCCTCTTCAAAGAGATGTCTTCAGCCATTTATTCAGTTTCATAGCTGCAAGTAGTGTCTCCTTTCTCTTCTTCTTTTGAGAGAAATCTCTTGGTCCATCCTAATGCACATTAAGAAGAAATTCCTTAATAGTTCATATGAGTCAACTATTCCGAAGAGAAATACAAATGCTAGAAGCATACAAGATTCACTTATGCAATGTTATATCATGAATTAATGACTACATAAAATTCATGAGAATTATTAAGGACATGAAATACTTATCTCTTAATCAAGGATGTCACTCATATTTCAATCTCCATAACTTTCCCTTCGATGTGTTAATGGCTTCTTTTACGCATAGTTAGCACCAAAGTAAATAATTGAAGGATGAATTCTAGACTATACCAATTTTCGATTATGCCAAACACAAAATTCCAATATGATATATTTAGGTGAAAACTCCAAATCTCTGAGTATGAAATTTATTTTGAGGATAGGTGTATTTCAACCAATCGAGACCAAGATTTCCTCCGTCGGCCAGGTATAGCCGATGGCTCTGGCTGGCGCTCATGAATATTTCCATCATCGGGTTGCATACTTGGTGATCACTCCAGCACTTCTCCTATGACTTTAAGTTGAGAGTTTCATTTATTTGGTGTGCACTAGATTCATATCGAGCCATAGAAATTACCACATAGCTTCTCCAGCCAAGGTTGGATCCAGAGAAGGTGAGTAACACAGTGGTCTCTATCGTCTAAGTTTGAGCGCACTGGAAGCCCATGAACTGACAGGGAATTAGCAGATAATCAACACCCGTGCCATAGTGATGCCACTTGTGGGTAGAGTTATTTTACTCATTTTGTTCTAGACACTACAGAGTCTGATCATATAAGTGTAATTGATGTTTTATATCTTCCTCCCAAACAGAACAAGAATATCCTCACAAGAATTTAGCAGAGACTCTGTCGACGGTTCTGAGAATGTTCCTGACTTCTGCTCCAATTGTCTTATGTAATGTCCCCGAAATTACTTGAGTATTTTGGAGGGAAAATGATAATGGTGTTTTAAACACCAAGTCTAAAAAAAACTATTTTAAATAAATAATAAGAAATTATTAAATATTTAATAATAAATTTAAATTATTAAAAATAACAATTAAATTTATGTGGTTGGCACCCAAAGCTAATAATCATTTTTCTTCTTTTTGGGCTATCATCATGTTGGATCTTGTATTTATGTTGGGTCTCTGTCATTGGGGAGATCATGGAATTGAAGACAAGAACACTAGGCCGCATGGCGTGTCAAATACCAAGAGTCTCTTGTCTTCGATTCTTCACTCTATTCACTTAATCACTAATTTGCCATTCCCATGCTCTTGCTTACAGATCATACATAGAGAAGCGATCATCAATTAGAGTGATTTGGGAGGCCTGATCATTGAAAGAGACACTCACGACCATGAGGGAAAATATCTCTACTGGCGGTTGCGTAGCCTTCAGCTCTCGCCACCCTACCATTGAGCCCCTCAACATCACATTGCAATCCCACGATATTTAGGCAGCGCTATGAGTGGCAGGCGCACCATCATATGCAAGGTTGTCACTTTCTCCTCTAGGCATGATTTGTTGGGAAGTGAGTGGGTGATGTTCATGCAAGGCTCTTCAGGAACGATGTCGCACCATTCTGGAGTGCGCACCTAAAGGGGATATAGATCAAAAAATTCAGACTTGTGAATTTTAACTTGGCTCTGATACCATGTTAATCAATGATCATTAATTCAATAAGTCTGAAGTGCTTCACTTTGAGTTTTGATCTACAAGAGCAGAATATTTATGGATTTCAATATCTTCTTTTGTGGATCAGATCTGCATTAAGTATGTAAGAGGGAGACACGTCCCATGAGCGAACATGTCTCCACAAATTGGAGGCATGTCCTTTCATGGGATGTGCCTTTTCACTTTAACTAAGCACTTGATCTTTAATCTGGTTATGTTAATAAACATAAATGCTTACTAAGTTTGATTTGTATTTATCTTTCAGAGATAAATAATATCCAATCTGGAAATGATCACCGATAATGATGCTCGATCGGGATCCTATATAAAACATGAAAAACCATTAATCTGCAAGTAATAACCTCTTCCTTGTAGATCGATAATATACTTGGAATAGTAGTTCGATCAAATAAGTGATCATCGATATCTATATCTAACCAAAGCTACCATATTTCAACATGTTGTCCTAGGGTTTAGGGGTTTTTCACCCTTTTTCAATTTTTTAAAATTATCAAGCACTTGCATTATATTTTCATGTTGACCCACTATACTAGGTCACCGATCATCTTAGTTACAACTTATGGCATCGTGCCCACTGTCTTTACTGGCCCTGTTGCTTAGGCCCACCGGTCATCGGGTTTAATGTTTTTTAATATTTAAATGGTCGGCTCAAAATATTTCATTTTTAAAGACTTATGTCTTAAGTTTTTAATTATTTAAGGGGTCATTTCCTGTCACCTAGCCCATGGCCCCTTTCTTATGACAATAATATGCATGTGCAGAACTCCACACCGTTAAATTTAATGATTGAAATCCAAGCCCTTGCACGCACACTGCATAGTATTAAAATAATAAATTTTGGTTGGGCCACACGGTGTGCACAATTGCACCACACATCCTTCATTTCGTGTGGGACCCATTTCCCACTATCAGCTTGATCTCTCGTAGCAGAGGATCGATGACTCTGATGGATCAATGGGACTTAATTTGGGTTGTAGCGTGCACATTACATAGAATATTAAATGGTTTCACCTAACACCTTGTGTGGCCTACGCGATGGCAACATGTGGTTTTGGCTGGTGGCACAAGCAGGCTAAATGGGGCCCGTGGGTGGTATACATGTTCTCTAATTGGGAGAATTATCATTGGCTGATGGGTCTGTCATGCGACAACATGGATTTTCAAATGTTTTGACTCAATTTGAGTTGTTCAACAGGCCAACATGCCAACACATCGATGACTCATATTTAAAATACAAAATTGGCCATGTGATGGTTGATGAGGCTTTGCAAATGGCGAGCATTAATGGTTCAAGCTCTTTGAAGGATATCAGCCTAACTTCCATGCATGTGAAGGGCTATTTCTTGGTGATTATGATGGATTGTACACTGATTTCCATGTACTTGGGAATTAACAATGGTGATGCAGACGCCAACAAATGATCACTCATTTGCTCATGCTTCAATTGGAGCATTGATGATCTCGCTTCATCAATTTTCTCAATAAATATGGATGATGGCTCTTTCATTCTCACCATAAAAGTTAAGTTTTTGGAATTCTCTATGTTTGAGTGGTTGTTCTTGTGAAGGTATGAGTCTTGGTGCAAAATGAGCAAGTATACTACATATCCATCAACTGTGTGTAGGTCAGCAAGGGGTAATGTTCAAAAATCTGGTGGCAATTTCTTTTCAGATGAACAAGATATTTTTCAAGGCTCTCTCAGCCCAAAGATGGAAAGTATGAAACCCACCCTAGGGGTCATCAGGTGTAGCTCTCAGCTCACAATCTAAGTTGCAAGAGCAAAGGTGCATCGTTGGGAAAAGATAGGAAGTCTTTTGAGTATGGGAGGATATCAAAGGCCAAGCTGAGGTACGATCGAGGCTCTTTGGGTCAAAAAAAATTGCCCATTGATCTCTTTGGCAATTTTGGTGGTGGTAATTCAGAGACCGACTCTAATTACAGCTATTTCCTCATGACTCTGACTGAGATGGCTGGTGTGAACGAGGAGGTCTTCACAGTTTCTCCAATTACTGTGGTGGAACCATGTGATGGTTTTGGTTCTGGTGTTAAGAAATGTATTGATGAAGATAAGTTGGAGGTTTCACCTCCCACTAAGATGAAAATGAGAATTGGTCACCTATATCATAGTCGTGGTGTTGCTTCGGGTTCTGGGTGATGGTGTGGTTTTATGTGCTTTCCAATTTTATTTTGATGTTGGTTCTTTTGGGTTCGATGTGGATGTAAACGACAAGGCCTTAATGGAATTTTGTTGCGGGTGATGGTGACAGTGACTAGTTACATGGGTTGTAACAGTTTTGATTCCCTTATGTGGTGAAATGATTGCATCCAACCATCAAGGAATTTCTAAATGTAGATGAAATTCTATTTTGAAATAAATTTAGTGAAATGTAACTATAATGAGCCCAAAGCTTGTCACTCTCTTATGTTATAAAAGATATCTCAAGGCTCATTACAAGAGGTCAGATTTTTTGAGTCCAGTAAGGTTTTGGTAGGGCAGAGCAAACACACGAAATGCAAAATTCTTCATGAATCTTCCATTAATCATCTTGGGTAGGGTATATGTATGAAATGGTCTTAAATGGTCTTATGTAATTACTATTATCAAAAAAAATCTAAAAAATTAAAGTATGTTCTCTCCTATGCGTTGTTATGATAGATTATGAGTGAAGTTAAAAAGTGTAACTTCATTTATCTTTTCAAAGGTTTGTTTGAAATGTATGATTGTTCTGCTTGCTTCAACTCGATGAGTTAATTGAATGCTTAAATAAGAATTGTAAGCTTGTGGTAATGGGCTAATGATTTGATAAGTAGTGATGCTTTAAATATAGTGAAGTTTTATGATGTAATGCATTGTAAAAATGTTCACCCATATCAGGATGAAGTATTGCATATGATTGAATGTTTCATGCTTGACTCCTGCCCAATTTGATGAGGCACTAGCTTATTCATTTAGGAATCTCATAGTTTATTGAAATCAGAGAATACCCACTCATGGATTCAAGGTTAGAACAGTAATTATTTCATATTTTATTCATGAAGAGATGCAAATCTCAAAGTTACCAGATGTTCCTAGCAACTTAGGGGTCATTTTCTTAAGGTTTGTTGAGCCTTTGATAAATCACATCTAATTTCACTCGATAGGGACAAATCTGTGTATAGAAGTGTTCTTAAGACAATGAAAATTATAGGAACACACTAAGGAACACCCTCCTTGGTTCCATAGAGCCTAAAGAGCAGGAGCAAAGGCCTCAGGATCTTTGCTTGGTGTGTTGGCTTCCTAGTCCTGAATGTTCTTGAGCATAAGGCATGGCATCCCTTTAGAGATATTTGGGCCTAGCAAGAAAAAAAACCAACAACATATGAGTCCTAGTATACCTATTTTCAGACTTTTTCTATAGATCCTGATTCAGTAGTTCCATATTTTTGTTTCAAGCTAAAACCCTAAACTGGGACTAAATCACCCCTACTAGCGTATGAGTCCCAGTGTGTATCAAAATCAAGATTTACAAAATTTCAAATCTTGATTCAAGCTTCTTCAAGTTTCCAAGTACACCTTTGTAGTGTCTCAATCTTTTATTCTGCATTTCAGTTTCATAATCTAGGTCATATAGTTAGGTTTTGCATATATTTTACACTTCTAATCTTTTTGAGCCATAGCTTGGTATTGAACCCCTCTTTAGTCTATAATCTCATCCTAGGGCAACCTTTATTATATCTCTTTCCCTTATTCCATCTTTGTATTGAGATCTTTAGGGTTTCCTTGAGTGAAACTAAGTGAAATAAGAGGCCCCTTAGCCCCTAGTTCCATCTCCTGAAAGGTGGAACCTTATTTCCTAGGTTTCATTTTGGTGAACCTATCCTTAAGAAAACCTTTATTTCCAATTTGGACTGAATCATAGTCCTAGATCTAGCTTTCATTAACTTTTCATTAGGTTTTGCATTAGTTAATTTGCATCTAGGGTTTCAAAATCTTGCATTAGAAAAAGTTCATATAGGTTGCATTTTTGCATCTTGCATCATTAAATTTTATTTGGAAATTGTAACCACACTTAGCATAGACATCATTCAAACCAAAAATACCTAACATTTACTCAAAATTTTCTGAAATTTATGCAAAAACCCTAATCTAGACTCATACACCCGTCTGGGTGATTTAGTCCCAGTACAAGTGGTGTTTCCTAATTTTTGGGTATTCTCTATTGACTATTTATCAACATTTGAGTCCTTGAAAAACCTTGATTGTGAATCATATTCCCCTCTAGGTGATTTAGTCCCATTTCAGATTTTAAACTACATTTTTCAGCATTGAATTCTTTGTTTATGTGTTGTTGTTTACTGTTGTTAGCTATCTGTTTCAGTTTGTAGAATTTATGTTACATTCATTTCATTCAAAATTAGAGAATATAATTTATCTTGTGTTCATTGCAGTTATCTTGCATTCATAGATTACCCCTTGCATGAGCTTTACAACTTGGTGTCCTATTGCTAATACTATAGTGAGACAAAGTTCAAGACTCATGCCATCTCATGATAGCACAATCGTCATGGATCTTGGGTTATCTAGCTCTTTCACAACTAGTATTGAAACTAGTTCACTAGGTATGGACCATACCCTTAACAACTCTTTGCCTTCAAGTAGTGTGATAAATTTTGAAACAATGGTTGCTAGTATTCCACAAGAAAACATAATCCAAATCCAAGAAGACTTAGTAAACCTACAAAATCAAGTGAGTACTGAAAAAAATTCAACCACTACTATCCCTACCATAGATAATATATATCGCATGATTGAAATTGAAGAAGGAATAGAACTTATGTGTAACATAGTTTAGATTTTTGTAAAACATCTTACCTCAATGACTAGCTTTGCTTTACTTTTAAACGATGTTGAAATTCAAGGAGAAACTCAAATTCCTCCCCCCACAACCATTGCCTCTACTCCTGCCTATACCAACCCTCATGTTACAACAACAATGCAAACTACTAGTAATGTCATTCCTTCCTTGGGTATTTCTACTAGCATTCCTAGTACCTTTGTGGCATCGCATTTCATATCTCCTACCAGTTTGCCTCCCATAAGCATTTCATTCACTTATCCCTCAAACACATATACACCTCCATCTCAAAATACAACCAATGACATCATAAATCAACTTTTGCAAACTGTTTCATCCCTTCAAAAGCAAGTTTCCCTCATCCTTGCAAATATTGAGAACGTTGATACCAAAAGTTTTGGAGATTCCTACATTTGAGAAATATGGGGGGAAAGGAGATCCTTCTAACCATGTTCCCTCTTATACTGCCTTATGTAGTGAATTTGTTCTTGAGGACAAGCCCTTGGATAAGCTTTTCCCTAGATCCTTGAAGGATACCGCCTTAGAATGGTTTTCCTCGTTATCAAATAACTCAATACATTCATTCAATGAAATTTTGAGGCCTTTATAAACCATTTCCAAGTGCACATGACTCTTAATATGACCTTAGCTGATTTGATGAGATGTAATAAAAAGGATGATGAAAAATTTACTGACTTTATTTCATTTTACGAATCGCTTTATTCCCAAATTGATGTAAAGATTCTTGATCCTCACCTTCAACAAATGTTTATTGAGAACTTACAAATGAAGATACAAGATAAACTTACCATGGTGAAGTTTCCTTCCTTTGTACACTTGTGTACTACCCTTCATGATTACCAATACTCAGTTAGTAATCGTGACACAAAACCCACCTCTAACCGACCTAGAGATTTTGAATCAGAAAATCAAAACAATTATCAACATTTTTGAAAACAAAATAAAGGATTTGTTCAACTTAATCCCCCTCAAAAAACAACTCAACATGTTGATACCCAAGTGTCTGTTATAATGAAGACAACTCCTTTCACATTTGGGGATCTAGCTAGACAATTCACTCCCTCACCTGATACCCTTCATAACATAATGTCACAATTGTTAGAACAAAAAATGACCACTTTGCATCTCGTTAAAACTCCCAATTCTAATAAGCCTTTACCTTCAAATTTTAGATCCAATTCCTATTGATATTATCACCGATAAAATGGACACAACACAGAACATTGTAAGCATCTTAAACATTTTGTGCAAGTCCTCATTGATTCTGGTCGACTTTCAATTAGAAATGTTAATGATCAAGGAAATAAGTTTGTTGCCTCTCCCAACCAAAACTTGCAAATCTTTACCAACCCTATGCCAAATGATAACATTTCATTTGTCAAATCTAGTGTTCAACTAAAATGAATGATGTGATGAATGTTGACACAGATGGTGACAACATGGATACTAATAAAAAATGTCCTATGGATACTATTGAACAAAATCCTATCAATGGTTTGGTTGCATTGATCGAAACTCAACCTCGTAAGGGCTAAACTAAAAGCCTCTTTACATTGCTTTCTCATCTAAAGATATAATTAGAAATGCACTTGATGGTCCTCTTTACATAGTCGACTGAATCAATGATAAGCCCACTAATGGGATATTCATTGAGCGTGTAAATGGAGAGAATGTGATCATAGAGGAATTCTTACTTGTGCATGAACTCTATCAAGAAACATATGATAAACCGAAAGTATGGATAAAGACACATAATAGTTTTTCTTGCCCTACGATGGGATCGATCACCCTTTCTTTACAAATAGGACCAAAAAAGTTAGATGTCTCATTCTCCATCATATCGACGTTGGACCAATTATGTGTGAAGTTTGGTTATCTATGGCTATGCTCCATGGAATCTATCCCATCGGTCATGCATAAATGCTTAAAGTTTCCCTTTGACAGTGAAATATTTATTGTGCACCGTAGTGGCTTTAATCCTTTATCTTCTTGTGGGAACTTTTCATTGGATTTATTTTGGCCCGAGCCTGTGGAACCTATTAAACCTTGAGAAGAATTCTTTTTCAAATCCTATCAAAATTTTAAGGTGAAATGCATAGCAAAACTATCCCTTAGAAACATTCCTCAACCTATGACTGAGCTTCCTATCGTTGACGAAACCATGTTTGAACCTAAAGATCTTCCAAATAACCAAGACCAACCTAAGATAGATCCTTTGCTCATCTCCTATAAATGACCAAGAGATAACAAAAACAATCCTATCACACGTCTGAAGATTAAACAAGTTTACAAAGCTAAAGAGAAAGTGGTTGAACAACATCCTATGGTTCCTTCTGTTCCTCCCCTTAGGGAAGAAAAAAAACCTATGGTTGATAAACCTTTTCCTACATAAACACAACTTGAAAATCATACTAAAAGAAATAGAAATTCTAGAGAGCGTAGGTGTAGACGTCATGCTCTTGCTCAAAGGCTAAACAAAGAAAACAACAAAGAAAATCAACATCCAAACATGGTTGAGGCAATACACGACGAGTCCCTCTCTTTTCCGCAACAAAAAGATCCTATACCACAACAAGAGATAATTCTTCTTTAGATATTATCATTCGACCTCACATTGTGATTAACTTGGATGATGATGATGATGGTGATGTTGCTAAAATTTATGAACAAGTGCATAAGGAATTGAATACATTATTTTCCTCTTCTATGAGCTTTAATGACAATTCCCCTAAGAAGAGTGTTGAACTTGATGATGATCCTGCTTTCACACTTGCTATTATCCCTTTGGCTATTTGTATGCCTTTCATATATGATGAACACAACTGGGATGCAAATGACCTACTAATAGGTTGACTCGCATGTGCCTTACTAGTTTTTTCTTTATTTTCTTTTTTTTGTTGCTTTGTGTGTGATTGCATGTGTGTAATCTGATCTCCCTGTACAAATATTTTTATGTATCTCTCTCTTTGTGGCATTCCTCTATTTGAATCTACATTCTTCTATATGTTTTAACTCCTTTATCTTTTCATTTGTCTTGTGTTTTTACTTTTGGGGATGACACAAGGCATCAAGACATTTAGCTCTCTTCCATGTTGACCCAAAACCTTTTCCTTTATATTTTCATTTTTCTTCTATTTTTTATTTTGGGGATGACACAAGGCATTGAGAAATTCATGTCCCTTCCATGTTGAATTGAAATTTTTTTCTTTGTTTTCACTCTCTTTATGTCATTCTTCTTGTTCCATGAGTATTGGGGAATGATGACAGTTATGAGCTCTCTAAAAACATTGTAGCAAAGACATACTTCTAATGATGGAAATTGTACTCCCTTCTTGGAGATGGTACAATTTCTCACTTAAGATGGACATAATGTTTCCTTTATCTAGTGTTGTAATGTTTTTTCCACATTAACATTGGATTTAGGGTCCTTTTAAGCTAAATTGACCTAATTTTGCCTTAATTTAATGTTGTAAAGTGTATTTATTTACACCTTCACATTGAGTTTTCGGTCCCCTTAAATTTATGACCTTCATATCATAATTAATAGGCACCTAAGACCCTATATTATGCATCCCGATGCATATATCAACCAAAATCTTAACAAGATCAACAAATATAGTCAATTTCTCAACTTCTTGACATTTCCTCCACCTGAAAAAGCTTGGTTAGACCCATACGCCACCTTGGTCATATGAGTCCCATCCAGATGGGACCTATACACCAAAAGTGGCATATGAGTCCCATTTGACCCCCTTTTATGGTTTTGAGTGGGAGATTAGGGTTTTAAGTTCAAATTTTATGAATGTGGCCTCTAGGATCTAATAAACGGTAATTTAGATGGATTGCCTATATAAACAAGGTCTCAAATCATTATTTCACCTAAGCCTTCATGATATCAACCTAAGATATCAAGAGTTAAGAATTCCAAGACTTCATAAGAGCATCAAGAGAGTTTACAAGAGAACTTCTATGACACTCAAGGGCATAATTCTTCATCATTTGTTGCATAAATTCAAGATCCATCACCATGTCAAGATCATCAAGCATCAAGCATTTTGTTGAGCTAGTAATGTGATGTAGCATTGAAGATCCATTTACAAGCATTATTTTATATCCATATTCATGATCAAGATCTACATTCCACATTGCCACTTCAAGTTAGATCGTTGATTTGCATCTCAAGACATCATTCAAGGTATCATTGTTCATGTTTCATATTTCATTATTTCGTGACAAGGTTTAATTACCTAAATGGGGTTTTACCAAGGCAAACCCCTCTTCCCTAACAATCGACAAGTTTTTCTCTCTTTACATGTGTGATTTCAGATCTAGGTGTCTTGGAGCTTGAAGGATCTTTGAAGATTGAGTTTCAAGATTGAAGAAAGTTTTTAGAATTCTCTCCTCACTTGCAAGATCACACAAAGTCACCTACAGGTTGCAAATCAAAGTTTCAGATCTAGAAACGAAGTGTAGAAGGAAGAGAAAAGATATGGGAGTAGATTCAGGTCTTGACCCTCCAAAAAGTAGAGTGGGACTGATACGCCAGTTGTGGCATATGCATCCTAGTATAACATATTTTCTAGATTTTAGGAGATTCAGACTCACCACTACCAGATTCCTATATTCACCCAAAAACCCTAGTTTGGGACTATATCGCCCAGACTGGAATATGAATCTTAGTGGTCATTAAACAATAGGTTTTCAAGGTTTTGGAGATTTTTTGACCTCTTCCTCCTTCTAGGTGCACCTTTTTTCATTCTTAGTTTGTTATTCTACATTTTAGTTTCATTTCCTAGGTCATTTAGTTAAGTTTTGTAAAGTACTTTGCATATCATTTACATTTCTTGTCTTTCAAAGCCTTAGATTGGTGGTGAACTGATGGGGAGTCCTATCCTTCAAGAGAAATCTTGCTCTTCCCAAGACCTATTCTTTGGTATTCCTAGGTTATTCCACTCTACCCTACTCAGGGATCTCTCCTAAACCCCTCTCACTTCATAAGACTCTCCACCAATTTCAAATTCTTCACCTTTTCTCTCAATTCACCACTAAGCTTCCCTGGGCTCAATTTTGCCACAAAGCTCCCAAACCTTTTCTTGGGTCTTGGAGTAGGTCTTCCAACTATTACTAGGGTGATATTTCTCCACTCTGATCCTTCTTGCAGGTTTCTTTCTTCATTTACCCATCAAATTCAAGAAAAACCCAATTTTAGGCCTTGTAGCCTTTTTGCCCCTTTTAGGCCTCCTAGAATCCGTTTTCTTGGCTTTTCTCAAAAAAGGTCTTAACAACCCCCAAATATTTTTTGATATTCTTTCTAGTGGTACCCTAGGCTTCAATATTTACCAGGTTTAATGTCTCCCAAATGGCCGAACATATGACTGTCCTCATACCCCATTAAATCAAGGGTTTCTAGGATTTTGGCTCCTTTTTCCAACTTTGAGGGCTTCAGTGACCTCCCCAACTCTCCTCCTTTCACACACACGTCTGGAATACATTTTTCTACACTCCAATTCTCTTTATTGGCATGAACCAATCCATTTAGCAGCTTTCTTTACTGCTGTCCTCTCCAAGCCACTAGCTAGAATGCACTTGCACTAACCTAGTGTTTGGTGAATTCAACTCTTCCCCTACAAACCAAGACTCCACACACCATATTTACACTGAAAAAATAGTACCCTACTTGATTCCAAGTGGCCATGGTAGCCTTTCCACAGGAATTCAAGTGGGGATCATTATTTACAAAAACTGGCCTTAACCGGCAGTGTAACCAAGAACACCAAAACTTGCAAAATTACAGCCAGTTGAATTAAATGGCTAATATAATGCTTCACACAGTAATTAAATGACACAAAATAAATAATAAAAGCATCAGATCAGTCCTCTCAATCCATTCTTGATTGGATGAAGGCTCAAACACAAAAATGCACTCAAAAGTTGTTGAATTCCAATCACAAAATATGCTCTCCAAGTCTCAATTCATGAAAATGAACTTCCAACTCAGGTATTAGGGTTTAGATGACCTTATATACCTTTCTCCCACGTTCTAGGACCCTTATGTCAGGCTTAGAACATCATTAATTCCTTTTTTGCATTTTTAGGCCAAATTCCTAACGCAACCTTGTCTAGTTTTGCCTAATTTTATCATTCAGACTTTTCCAAACCTCTAGGCTCTAAACCAACCTAAGTTTTCCATAGCACACACATTAAAAACACATTTGGGACTTTACAATTAGTCCTTATTACCTTGGTGGTTGGCTAGAAAAACCTACAAGCCAAAATTGCCAAGATCTTCCAAAAGACCTTCAAGGTGCTCCTGCACCATTCTCCCCCTGCAACAAAGAAGTTAAGGAACCTATGGTGTCAAGAGCTCCTCACTAATTCCATGATTTTTAAAGTCACTCTCTGCTATCCAAGTAGCTTCTAACTCTGGTTGATGTTTCCACTTCACTAGGTACTCCTTGTATGTCTTGTGCCTAGTCTTCTTCACCCTTGAGTCTAAAATCATGTCCACTTGTGGTCTGATCTGATCAGGTACCTTGAGTGCTTCCACATCCTTGTTTATCTCAACATTGTACTATTCTTCTTCCATTTCTATTCCTTTATACTTCATTAAGTCTTCCACATTGAAGATAGGAGAAATAGGCATCCCCTTGGGTAACTCCACCTTGTAAGCATTGGATCCATACTTAGCCAACACTTTACATGGCCCTATCCTCTTCATCTGAAACTTACTTGGTATGCCTTTCTGTAACCTTTCTTTGTTCAAGTATACCATCACCATATCACCTATCTCAAATTGTAATTCTCTTCTCCCTTCATCTCTTTTTGCCTTCAACTTTTGATTAGCCTCTATCAATGTCTTCCTTACCTGCGCATGAACCTCTCTCATTGACTGAGAAAAATCATCAGGATGACCACTGATTCCTTCATAACCTTTCAGATCTCTAAGCTCGAGTACACCCCTTGGATGTAAACCATAGACTATCTCAAATGGACTCTTACCCGTAGTCCTATTCATGCTATCATTGTAAGCAAATTCTTCTTGTGGAATCACTTGCTCCCATCCTTCTCCATACTCCTTAGTTAAGCATCTCAACAAGTTCCCAAGTACCCTATTGATCACCTCTGTCTATCCATCCGTTTGTGGATGATATGCTGAGCTATGAGACAAGTTGGTTCCTACCCTCTTCCAAAGAGTTTTCCAAAAATGCCCCATAAACTTTACATCTCTGTCTGCAACTATGCTCTTTGGCAACCCATGTATCCTCACTATCTCCTTGAAGAATAGGTGTGCAATCTGACTTTCATCATGTGTTGTCTTGCATGGAATAAAATGGCTCATCTTGCTAAATATGTCCACTACCACAAACACACTGTCAAAACCAGTTGGTGTCCTAAGTAGTCCTACTATGAAGTCCATGCTTATGCATTCCCATGGTCTACTTGGGATAGGTAATGGCTGATAAAGACCTGCATTGCTTGTTGTTCCCTTTGCCTTTTGACATACTCCACATTGTTCAACATACCTCCTTACATCTCTTTGCATCTTAGGCCACCAATAGAACCTCTCCACTAAGTCTAGTGTCTTGTTCAAACCAAAGTGACCACTCAAACTGCCATTATACTTTTCTTGGATTAGATTCTCCCTCATGGAACCTCTAGGAACACAAAATTAATTTCCCCTAAACAATAAACCATTTTTCAAGGTGTAATCAGCATATTCATTATGAAAATGGTTCTCAAAATCAGTACATACCTTGTATATTTCTGAGAAATCAGAATCTCCTTCATATAGATCTTTAAATCCTTCAACCCCTGTGCTTTGCAGCTGTATCTCTTGGATAGTAAGCAACCTCCTACTAAGAGCATCAGCAACCTTGTTGTTAACCCCCTTCTTATGCTTGATGGTAAAGGTGTATGACTACAAAAACTCCATCCACTTGATATGCCTCAAACTGAGCTTCTCTTGAGTGTTGATGTAACTTAAGGCCTGATTATCAGTGTATACCACAAATTCTTTTGGCAATAGATAGTGCCTCCACTTCTTAAGAGCCTGCACCAAAGCATATAGCTCTAAGTCATAGGATGAGTACCTAGACTTTGCTTCATTCAACCTTTCACTAAAGAATGCCACTGGCCTACCTTCTTGGCTTAGAACAGCCCCAACTGCTATGTTACTTGCATCACATTCCACTATGAATGGTTTGTCAAAGCTTGGTAGAAGTAGGATAGGTTGGGTAGCTATCTCCCTCTTCAACCTTTCAAATCCTTCATTGGCTTCTTTGGTCCACACAAACATAGTTTTAAGTCCTCCTTTGATGCTGTCAAGAACCGGTGCACAGATTTCACTAAACCTTCTCACAAACTTCCTATAGAATTGTGCCAATCCATGGAAACTCTTAACTTTTGTCCCTATCTTGGGAGTAGGCCAACTAAGAATGGCTTCAACCTTGCTCTTGTCCATCTTCAAGTTCCCTTGAGATACTACAAATCCTAGATAGATTAGCTCTTGCTTCATGAACTCACTCTTCTTGAGATTGATGGTGAGCTTCTCCTCTTGAAGTTTCCTCAACACAAGCTCTAGGTGCTTCATATGTTCTTCTTTTGTTTTGCTGAAGATGAGGATATCATCTAGGTAGACAACCACAAAAACTCCTATAAAGTCCTTCAAGACCTCATTCATCACCCTCATAAAAGTGCTAGGTGCATTCGTAAGCCCAAATGACATCACTAACCATTCATATAACCCTTCCGTGGTTTTGAATGTTGACTTCCATTCATCTCCCTCTTTCATCCTAATCTGATAATAGCCACTTTTCAAATCAATTTTAGAGTAGTACTTAGCACCCCCTAAATAGTCCATTAAATCTTCTATCCTAGGAATAGGAAACCTATATCTAATAGTTATCCTATTTATTGCCCTAGAATCAGTACACATTCTCCACTTATCTCCCTTTTTAGGTGCCAACACAACTGGAACAGCACATGGACTTATGCTCTTTCTGATCAGCCCTTGATCTAAAAGTTCTTGAACTTGCCTTGCTATCTCCTTATTCTGCTCCAGTGTCATCTTGTATGCAGCTTTGTTAGGTAGTGTTGCTCTTGGTATAAAGTCTATTTGATGACCGATTGCTCTCTTTGGTGGTAGTGTAGCTGGTGTACCTTCACAAATGATGTCCCTAAACTGATCCAATAGTTGTTTCACTTCTGCTGTCATAGGTAGTTGATTAGGTGACTCTTCTTCCTTTGGCTTTAACATGATTGCATAGACAACTCCTTCTTCCTCCTTGAGGTCTTTTATAAATTCATTTCCACTCATCAAAAGGACACTGGTTTCTACCTTTTCCACTATGTTTTCTTCTAACAAAGACTGAATTTTATAAGTCACTCCATCCTTCTTGAATGAGTACTTATTCTCCTTGACATGGTCTTCCAAGCAGAAAATGGCATGCATCCATAGGTAACACATCACCTAGTATCTTGTCTTGATACTTTCCTATAGTAAACTCAACCCAAACTTGTTCATTGACTAGTATATTCTGCCCTTTTTTCAACCAAGTAACCTTGTAAGGGCACACATGGGGTATCTTGATGAGTTTCAGCTTTTGTACTGCCTCCTCTGAGATGACATTATCAGTAGACCCTAAATCTATGATGACCTTGCAAACCTTTCCTAATATCTTTTACTTGACTCTAAAAAGAGCTCTCCTTTGTTTGTGTTCATCCTCGGTAGGTGCTTTGATCAAGATCCTTCTTAACATGAGACTTTCACCCTTCTCTGAATCCAAAGTTACCTCTGAATGTTTAGAGCAGTCCTCTTCTTGAACATAGTTAATCTTCCTCTCACCTTTTGAAGATGCTGGCTTGTCAGGACACCTATAAGCCGGATGACCCAACTGTCCACAATTGTAGCATTTCATGGAAGAAAAATGTGAACTTCTCCCAAAGCCTCCTGATCTTCCTCTTCCTCCATTGTTACTACCTCTACCTCTGTAACCCCCTCTACTATTTGACTCATGGGATTTTTCTCCAACCTTGGAATCACCTTGCCCTCTATTTTCATGGCTCCTTCCACCAAAACCTCCTCTTTGTCCACCTCTAGAGTCTCTACCTCTTCCTTTACCTCTAGTATTGGAATCTTGTTTCTTTTTCAGTTTCTCTTCCACCTTAATAGCCATTTGATAGCAGCTATGGAGGGTAGTAAGTGTGAAAAGACTCAACTCCTCTTGGATGCTCCATCTAAAACCATTTATATACTAGCAACCTTGATGCTTTCAACTTCTTGCACTCTAGATCTAAGGCTTAGTTTTTGGAACTCCTCTGTATATGCAGCTACATCTAAGTCTCTTTGTCTAATATTTTGTCTCTTCTTGTGCAATTGAATGTCATAGTCCTCAGGTAGATAGTTCTCCTTTACTTTAGCCACCATAGTTTTCCAATTTCCTATGGGTTTCTTGTCTTCCATCTCTCTTTCTTCTTGTAGAAACTTCCACCAAGTTAGTTCTTGTCCTCTTAACCTTGATTTGGCTATCTTCACCTTTTGTGCCTTAGTAACTCCATCACATTCAAAGTGATTCTCCATTCCCTCTATCCATTCCATAACTAACTCTGCATCCATTCTTCATGTGAACATAGGGACACCTTCTAGTGCCTTGCCACTCAATACCTTCAATGCTTTGAGGAAGGGGTCCTCTGCTATTGGAGGGTCAGGTTCTAGTTCTATTTCCTCCTCCACTTGGTATTTACCCTTGTCTTTGTCCTTTGACAACTGCACTTTCATCTTGCTTGCCGATTCAACAACTTCTTCCAATTTTAGCTTCATCTTTTCCATAGCCTCTTCAAGATGCCTATTCTTCTCTTTCTGCTCTATCAAGTCTCTAGCTAGCTCTGCATTGGTCACCATGGTATTCTCTCCTATAGATTCACTTCTCTTTGGCATTCACTAGTTTCAATTCCCAAGCCTTTATTGGCTCTGAAACCAATTTGATGGGGAGTCCTATCCTTCAAGAGCAATCTTGCTCTTCCCAAGACTTATTCTTTGGTCTTCCTAGGGTATTCCACTCTACCCTACTCAGGGATCTCTCCTAAACCCCTCTCACTTCATAAGACTCTCCATCAATTTCAAATTCTTCACCTTTTCTCTCAATTCACCACTAAACTTCTCTGGGCTCAATTTTGCCACAAAGCTCCCAAACCTTTTCTTGGGTCTTGGATTAGGTCTTCCAACTATTCCTAGGGTGATATTGCTCCACTCTGATCCTTCTTGCAGGTTTCTTTCTTCATTTACCCATCAAATTCAAGAAAAACCCAATTTTAGGCCTTGTAGCCTTTTTGCCCCTTTTCGGCCTCCTAGAATCCGTTTTCTTGGCTTTTCTCAAAAACAATCTTAACAACCCCCAAATATTTTTTGATATTATTTCTAGTGGTACCCTAGGCTTCAATATTTACCAGGTTTAAGGTCTCCCAAATGGCCGAACATATGACTATCCTCATACCCCATAAAATCAAGGGTTTCTAGGATTTTGGCTCCTTTTTCCAACTTTGAGGGCTTCAATGACCTCCCCAACTCTCCTCCTTTCACACACATGTCTAGAATACATGTTTCCACACTCCCATGCTCTTTATTTGCATTAACCAATCCATTTAGCAGCTTTCTTTACTGTTGTCCTCTCCAAGCCACTAGCCAGAATGCACTTGCACTCGCCTAGTGTTTGGTGAATTCAACTCTTCCCTTACAAACCAAGACTCCACACACCATATTTACACTATAAAAATAGTCCCCTACTTGATTCCAATTTTCCATGGTATCCTTTCCACAGGAATTCAAGTGGGGATCATTATTTACAAAAACTGGCCTTAACCGGCAGTGTAACCAAGAACACCAAAACTTGCAAAATTACAGCCAATTGAATTAAATGGATAATATAATGCTTCACACAGTAATTAAATGACACAAAATAAATACTAAAAGCATCAGATCAGTCCTCTCAATCCATTCTTGATTGGATGAAGGCTCAAACACAAAAATGCACTCAAAAGTTGTTGAATTCCAATCACAAAATATGCTCTCCAAGTCTCAATTCATGAAAATGAACTTCCAAGTCAGGTATTAGGCTTTGGATGACCTTATATACCTTTCTCCCATGTTCTAGGACCCTTAGGTCAGGCTTAGAACATCATTAATGCCTTTTTTGCATTTTTAGGCCAAATTCCTAAGGCAACCTTGTCTAGTTTTACCTAATTTTATCATTCAAACTTTTCCAAACCTCTAGGCTCTAAACCAACCTAAGTTTTCCATAACACACACATCAAAAACACATTTGGGACTTTACAATTAGTCCTTATTACCTTGGTGGTTGGCTAGAACCACCTACAAGCCAAAATTGCCAAGATCTTCCAAAAGACCTTCAAGGTGCTCCTGCACCATGAACCCCCTTTTAATCCTTAATCACACCCTAGGATGCATTATTGCAAGATCTCTTTCCCCCTTTCTACCTTTGGATTGAGATATCTAAGGTTTCCTTGAGTGTAACAAGTGTGAAATAGGAATCCCTCATTGTTCTTCATCTCCTAGTAGGTGGACCACCCTATTTTTGTTGTTACATTTTGGTGAACCTGATGTGAACACCTCTTTTCTGATTTGGAGTGCATCATAGTCTTAGATCTATTTTGCATTAACTTTGCATTAGTTAATTTTCATCTAGGGTTTCTAAATCTTGCATTAGTGAAAGTGCATATAGGTTGTATTTTTGCATCTTGCATCATTGAATTTCATCTGAAAACTGTAATTGCACTTAGCATAGACATCATGTAAACCAAAAAACATAACATTCACATAGAATTTGCTAAAAATGGTGCAAAAACTCTAATATGGGACTCATACACCCCTCTGAGTGATTTAGTCCCAGTATAGGTTATTTTTCCTACTTTCTAGAGTTTTTGTGTTGTGCATTTTTCATAATCCAAACCCCTAAAATACCTTTATTGGGACTCATACACCCCTCTGGTTGAGTTAGTCCCATATAAGCCCTAAAGCTACCTTTTACAGCATTGAAAACCTTGTTTCTACACTTCTATTTGTTGCCACTAGTTATTTGTTTCAATTGGTTGAGTTTCTATTACATTCATTTCACTTGATCTAGCTTAAATTGGTTCATTTCATGCATTTCTTAATTCCAAATTTGTATTTACAACATTTCATTTTCAGGTTATTGCATAGTGTAATCAGTAAATTACCTTGTTTGAAATTTGAATTGCATTTACACATTTCATTTTCAGGTTATTGCATAGTGTAATCAGTAAATTACCTTGTTTGAAATTTGAATTGCATTTACACATTTCATTCTAGGTCTTTACATTACATTTTAAGTCTCTTTCCATTTTAAGTTTGCATAGATTACTTTTTACAAATGTTGGTATCTATATTTTCCAAGTTTGAAAAGAAAAAATTAGTCAATAAGCATGTTAGTCATTCATTCAACACATTTCCTAGTTATGAGAATCTCTTAGCACAAGAGAGTGAAAATCTTAACACTTGCCTTAAATCTATACCCTCTCCTATCTCTTCTATTTGTAGGAATGATGTGATAGAAGAATATACAAGTATAGACAATCATGAAGATCATAGTTGTTATTCTCCCGATGCCTCTCCTATTAGTGACAAAGGTGTCTTGGTGAAAGAAGATGCAATCGTTGAGAATCATGAAAGTCTTGGCTATCCTTCTCCTCCTCCCCCTTGGGAAGATATTATAACAACAGAAGATGAAATCATTGCCACTACTTAGTTTACATTCCTCTCCCAGCACCTCCCCTACTTGTGAGAATTCTTTAGTGAAAAAGGATACAATTGTGAATGACCGTGAAAATTACATTTGTGAGGAGGACATGTTGGTATTAAGAGTGAAATGATGAAAATATTGTAAAGTGCTACCATATGGTTTTAAGACATGGAGCACACCCACTTTTTCAATTTCACTCAAGGATATCCTTTGAGATATAATGTAAAGGGGAAAGAGATCTTGCAAGGAGGCTATCTTGGGAGCTAACTATAGACTAATGAGGGGCTCACCACCAAATTTAGACTTGGAAAAGACAATGAAGTGTAAGATGAAATGAAAAACCCTAATATGATGCAAACTTGATTTAAATGACCTATAAATGCAAGTAAAACAAAATAGAAAGATTCAAGCTAGAATGTGTGCACCTGAAAAACTAAAGATGACTCGAAGGAGTCCTGAATTGCTGGAAATACCAACTTTTTGACCTAGTGGGACTCATTTGCCATTCTGGGTGAATCGATCCTAGTTTTGGATTTTTGCATAGAAGCAAGTTTCGAGCAAAAGGGTATCTAAATCTACAAAAATATTTGTCAAACACCTATATTTTGACTCATTCGCCACTTGTGGAAAATTAGTCCACTTCCACTTTTTCGAGGGTTCAAAACTTGAATCCATTCCTCTTAATCTACTCTGTCTTTCCTAATTTATTCTCGAATCTGAAACCTAGATTTTCAACTTGTAGGTGATCTCCAAATATCTATAATGTTTGATTACAAATTTCACAACTTTTGATCTCCTTGACAACTTTTCTCCAATCTTGTTCTTTAGGAAATCTGCAACCTAGACCTACAAATAACACTCAAAGGAGAGGGGAAAATGTCAGGGGGTAAGTAGAAAGGGGTTTTCCTTAGTCAAACCTCATTTTGGAAATCAATCCTTGAAATCAAAGCAAATAAGAATGAAGAATGAAGAATGATGAATGATGAATGAACAAATAAAAATGTTTCAATTCACCAAACCCTTGCAATAAAGTCCTAGAAATATGCTTGAGATGGCTGCAATGGATGTAGATCTTGACTCTTGCTTGAATTATGTTGATCTTGAATGAAACACTTACTTGAATCACAAAACCCTACATCACAATTGTTAGCACAATAACAAACATGATGCATGAAATCTTTGACATGATGATTGATGCTTGAATAATACTCTTGAATGCTTGATAATCTACTCTTGGATGCTCTTGAATACAATTGTAAGCTCAAAATTGCTATAAGGATGAATACTTGAATGCTTGGGGTGTTAGGATGAAAATGAATGAAATAACCTTGTATTTATACTCAATTATATGAGAATTCCCAAAATCACAACACTACAAGCTGACATCAGATCTAGGAGGATAAAATCCTACTAGAAATTTGAATTAATTTTGATTTTGGGCCACATGGGACTCATTCGCCCAAGGTGGTGAATGAGTCTCACCAAGCTTAATTTTTGGGACCATTATTAAAAATGCTTAGAAATGTGTGAAACCAGACTTGGGACCACAAAATATAGGTAGGAATCATTCACCCAAGGTGGAGAATGAGTCCCAGATCACTAAATATGGGCCACACAAGCTTGAAACACCTAAATTATGATTGGTTATTGATTTGTGTCGAGATTATCCTAGAAAATATGCATTAAATGAGGTTTGTGGATGCAAAATAAGGCCAATTAAAGAATAATAAAGCTCAATTATTAATGATAACCCTAGAAAAGTGTGAAAGTGTGTTACAACACTTTACAACAATCCAAATAAAACACCTATAATCTCATTTTGTTCACAAGGGCCCAAGACCTAATGTGAATATGTTAGAAACGTTGCAACATTAAATCAAGGCCAAGTTAGGGGGGCCTTTTTCTGTCATTACATCTAGCTCCCTCTTTAGTGAGAGGAGGAACTTTCTTCCAACTCAAACTAAAGTAAACGAAATATGGCAACGCCAATAAGATAAGAGGATCGTGAACGAGAGGGGTTCAAATGCACCAATGCTAGTAAGATAGGATAATCATGGTTAAGAGGGTTGCACAAGCCCCCAAGACCAAGGTCCTATGGAAAACCAACATAAGAACAAATGAACACACGTGATAATGATAAAGAGCAACAATAAGGCACAAGCATACACTATGAAATACACAAAGAAAATTAAACAAAATGAAAAAGAAAAGGGGTAGATCAAGCTTCAATCATTTGTCCAACGTGATGTGGATCAGATCTAGGTTGTTTGTCCAAAAAAAATGCATACTCACTCTAAGGCAACTGAACTTCACGATGTCCATTGGGTGAGAATTCTAATAAGGTGAAATAGATACACTCATGGTTTGTATGCTCTCACGCACACATGTGAGTGGATAAGGGAAATCCATGCCCTCATTCGGCTTCCCGTCAAACCATACAAAAGTTATACCTCCTGATAACTTTGATAAGGCGCCACAGAAGAAATGTTTTTCGTGCTTCATCAGATAAGCAAATATTTGTATGCTTAGAACTCATGAACAAACAATATGTCTCCACAGGCATGCAAATTGAGTTATGCAAGGTGGCCATATAAGTGAAAAATGTAAATACAACAATAAGAAACATTCAAGGGAGTCTTGCTTAGTTCATGCAAGGTCTTTAACTTAGGGAAAATTGTGCATAATGTCTCCAAGAGAGGACTAACCAAAGAATAGAAAATTCACAACTTAGGGGATGCAGTGTGTCACATCAAGCCACTAAGAGGAATGTAATATGCCAAGAGAGATCCACAAAGTGAAAAAATGCACCGTATAAAGTAAGAAGACTACACTATGAACCATGAAAAGGAAAAATGCAAAAGAATAATGCCAATGTAGGCCCCCACTTTAAATAAATTGCTAAACACCATGCTATGAGCAATTAATTTAAAGTAGCAAGTGAAATTCAAACAAGACATGAGAGCCAACTTGGAAAGCCCTATGCCAAGTCATATGTTTCCAAGTAAAGTCGCGTCATGTAAAAGAAAAGAAAAAGGGAAGGGTTGCCCCAAAAATAAAAACACCAAACACGTAAGGGATCTATGGATTTTGGGCTAGTATGTTCTTGCTACAATGGTTTTAGAGAGCTTGAAACTGTCATCATTCCCCAAATACACATAGAACTTGAAGAATGACACAAAGAGAGTGAAAACAAAGAAAAAGCTTGTGGGTTAACATGGAAGAGACATGAATGTCTCGGCGCCTTATGTCATCCCCAAAAGGAAAACAAAAGACAAATGGAAAAGTTAAAGAAAAAGGAAAATCCTTTTGGGTCAACATGGAAGAGACATGAATGTCTCGATGACTTCCATCATCTCCAAAAGGAAAACACAAGACAAGTGGAAAAAATAAAAGGTGAAAAGATAAAATATTTATGACATAGAAAAGAATGAAGGTACATATAGAGGAATGTCACAAAGAGAGAAAATCAAATAGAACATCACAGGGGATCACATCATGCACATGCAATCACACAAAAGAAAATAAAAATGAAATAATGTACAAGACTAGTAAAGCACATGCGAGTCAACCTAAAGCAGATCGTCTACATCCCAATTGTGTTCATTGTATATAGAAGGTGGATAGAAAGTGAAAGGGACAATAGCAAGTGCCAAACTAGGTCCAACACTAGGTTCAACACTCTTCTTAGGAGAATTGTTGTTTAAGCTCATAGAAGAGGAAAACAATGTATTGAATTTATTATGCACCTCTTCATGAATTTTAGCAACTTCATCATCATCATCTAGATTAGTCACAACAGGAGGTGGAATAATAAAGTCCAAGGAAGGCTTCAACTCTTGTTGTGGTTGTTGTAATGGATCTTTCTATTTTAGGGAGGGGGTAAAGTCATCATACATTGCTTCTATCAGGTTTAGATTTTGATTTTCTTTGTTTATTTCTTCATGCATCTTGTGAGAAAGGGCACGACATCTATGCTTATGCTCTCTCACACCTCTATTTCTTTTAGTTCGGTTTTTAAGTTGTTTTTGTATAGGATCAGGTTGATCAACCATTTATTTCTTTTCTTCCCTAAGGGGAGGAACAAAAGGAACTAGGAGAGGTTGTTCAGCTACATTCTCTTTGACTTTGTAAACCTGTTCTATTCTAGGAGGTGTGACATGATGGTTTTCATTATCTCTTGGTCTTTTGTAGGATGTAGGTGAAGGCTCGATCTTAGGTTGGTATTGGTGGTTTAGAATTTCTTTAGGCTCAATCATGGTTTCATCTAGGATGGTAGGCTCGGTGGTGGGTGGGGACATGTTTTAGAGGGACAGTTCTGCTATCTTCTTTGCCTTGAACTTTTGATCAGACAAGAAAAAAAAGTCTTCTTGTGGTTTTATAGGTTCTATAGGCCCCGACCAAAATAAATCTAAGGAAAAGTTACCTTTGGAGGAAAAAGGGTTAAAGCCACTATGATGGACAGTGAAAACTTCATTGTTAAAGAGAAAATTTAAGCATTTATGGACAACCAAAGGGAAAAATTTCATGGAGTGAAGCCATGGATAGCCTAGCTTCACATGAAATTGGTCCGACTATGGGATGATAGAGAATGAGATATTTAATATTTGTGGTCCTATTTATAAGGGAAGAGTGATCGATCTTATCATAGGGTAGGAAAAACCATTATGTGTCTTGATCCATTCTTTCATTTATCATATATATCTTGATAGAGCTCATGTTAAAAGTAAGAGTTCCTCAGTGATCACATTCTCTCCATAGATGAGATCTATTAGTATCCCATTAGTGGGCTTGTCATAGATACGACTGACAATGTAAAGAGGACCATCAAGTGCATGTTTAAGTATATCCTTAGAAGAAAAAGCAATTTCAATAGGATTCTTAGTTTGGCCCTTATGAGGAATAACAGCTATCACTTCACCCATGTCATGCATAGGATCATTATCTTATTTTGTATATTGATTTGCTTTGCAAATTTTCTATAAACATCTTTTGAAGGTGAGGGTCATGAACCTTGACATTGATTTGGGAATAAAATGACTGATAGCATGAGATAAAGTTAGTTATCTTTTCTTCTTCTTTTTTCTTGCATCTCATCAAATTGACCAAGGTCATTTTAGGGGTCATATGCACTTGGAAATGGTTCACAAATGCTTTAACAAGTTCATTGAATGAATGGATTGAATTTTTTAGTAAAGAGGAAAACCACTCCAAGGTAGTATCCTTCAAGGACCTAGGGAAAATCTTAGCCAAGAGTTTATCATCAAGGACAAAGTCACTACACAATGTGGTGTAAGCATTAACATGGTTAGAAGGATCTCCATTACCTCCATATTTCTCAAATATAGGCACCTCTACACCTTGTGGCATCGTTGTTCACAATATCTCTAAGGACAATGGACTGCTTTTAACATAGTATGTAGGTGGGCTATTTTGATTTTGGTTCATGGTGGAAACCTATTTTTGAAGGGGTGATACGGTTTGGAAGAGTTGGTTTATGAGGAGGTCGTTGTTGGTGTTATGAGATGGAGGTGAAAAAAGGTGAAGGATTGTATGTGTTCGAGGGACAAGTGAATGGAATACTTATAGGTGGTAAGGTAGTAGGAGATATGACATGCGATGCCACAAAGGAACTAGGGATTCTAGTGGAAATACCCAAGGAAGTAATCACATTACTAGTTGGTTTCATTGTTGTTGTGACTTGAGGGTTGGTTTAGGTAGGTATTGAGGCAATTATTATGGGAGGACGAATTTGAGTTCCTCCTTGGCTGTTGACATTGCTTGCAAGTAAAGGACAACTAGTGGTTGAGGTGAGGTGCTTTCCAAAGATTTGAACTATGTTTTGCATAAGGTCAAGTCCATCTTCACTTTCAAGCATGCAGTGAATGTTATCTATAGTAGGGATGACAGTAGTTGAATTGTTGTCATTTTGTACTTGATGTTGTAGGTTTGTTAAGTCTTCATGAATGTGAATTATGTTTTCTTGCGGAATAATATCATTCCTTGTTTCAACTTGCATACTAATTGAAGGAAAAGAGTTGTTAAGGGTATGGTCCATACCTAGTGTACTAGTGTTAATACTAGGAGTGAAAGAATTGGACAACCCAAGATCCGTAATGATTGTGCTATCACTAGATGACATGAGTCTCGAACTTTGTCTCACTACAGTATCAACAATAGGACACCATACTCATGCAAGGGCTACTAGATGCAATATGAATGTGAATGCAATGTAAGCTAAGAACAATGAAATGCTTATAACAAAAATTATGAAAACTAAAATAGAAAGGAAATAACAACAAACAAAAACTCAGAAACAGTGCTTTAAATGCCAAAAAATGCAGTGCAGAATTTCCATTGGGATTGATTCGCCCAAGGTGGCGAATGAGTGTCAATGAAATTTTTTTTCAAAATTTTCAGAAATTTTCAGCTAGATTTTATGATTTTTATGTTGTATGACCTAAAAGCTAATTGAAAATGCATTTTTTTAGATTGTCAATGTAATGAAATGCAAAAGTGCAAACTATATGATCTTTCACTAATGCAAAATTAGAAACCCTCGAATGCCAATTAACTAATGCAAACTCTAATGAAATATTAATGCAAGCCAAATCTAGGATTATGATGCACTCCGAATTAGAAATTTTTGTTCTAAATGCAGGTTCACCAAAATGAAATGATGAAAATTTGGTAAAGTGCTAGCATATGGTTTTAAGACATAGAGCACACCCACTTTTTCAATTTCACTCAAGGATATCCTTTGAGATCTCAATGCAAAGGGGAAATATATCTTGCAAGGGTGCTATCCTTGAGGCTGAATATAGACTAATGAAGGGTTCACCACCAAGTTTAAACTTGGAAAAGACAATGAAATGTAAGATGAAATGAAAAACCCTAATATAATGCAAACTTGATTTAAATGACCTAGAAATGCAAGTAAAACAAAATAAAAAGATGCAAGCTAGAATGTGTGCTCCTAAAAACCTGAAGATGACCGGAAGGAGTCCTGAATTGATGGAAATGCCGACTTTTTGACCTAGTGGGACTCATTCACCATTCTGGGCAAATCGATCTTAGTTCTAGATTTTTGCACAAAAGCAAGCTTCAAGCAAAAGGTTATCTAAATCTGCAAAGATCTCTATCAAACACCTACAGTGGGACTCATTCTCCACTTGTGGAGAATCAGTCCACTTCCACTTTTTTAGGGGTTCAAATACCTGAATCTATTCCTCTCAGTCTGCTTTGTCTTTCCTAATTGATTCTTGGATCCGAAACCTAGATTTGCAACCTATAAGTGATCTCCAAATATCTCCAATGCTTGATGACAACTTTGACAACTTTTGATCTCCTTGAAAAAATTTCTCCTATCTTTCTCTTTAGCATATTTACAATATAGACCTACAAATCACACTCAAAGGAGAGGGAAAAGTGTTGGGGGGTTCGTAGAAAGGGGTTTTCCTTAGTCAAACCCCGTTTTGGAAATCAATCCTTAAAATGAAATCAAATAAGAATGAAGAATGATGAATAAACAAATAACAATATTGCAACTCACCAAACCCTTGCAAGAAAGTGTTTCAAATATGCTTGAGATGGTTGCAATGGATGTAGATCTTGACTCTTGCTTGAATGATGTTGATCTTGAATAAAACACTTGCTTGAATCACAAAACCCTACATCACAATTGTTAGCACAATAACAAACATGATGCATGAAATCCTTGACATGATGATTGATGCTTGAATAATGCTCTAGAATTCTTGATAATATACTCTTGAATGCTCTTGAACGCTCTTTAATACACTTGTAAACTCAAAATTTCTATAAGGATGAATACTTGAATGCTTGGGGTGTTAGTATGAAAATGAGTGAAAGAACCTTGTATTTATACTCAATTATGCAAGAATTCCCAAAACTACAACACTACAAGCTGACATTAGATCTAGGAGGATAAAATCCCACCAAAAATTTGAATTAATTTTGATTTTGGGCCACATGAGACTCATTCACCCAAGGTGGCAAATGAGTCCCACCATGCTTAATTTTTGGGACCATTTTTTAAAAATGCTTAGAAATGTGTGAAACCAAACTTGGGACCAAAAAATATAGGTGGCACTCATTCACCCAAGGTGGTGAATGAGTATCAGATCACTAAATTTGGGCCACACAAGCTTGAAACACCTAAATTATGATTGGGTATTGATTTATGTCGGGATTATCCTCAAAAATATGCATTAAATGAGGCTTGTGGATGCAAAATAAGGCAAATTAAAGCATAAAAAATCCCAATTGTTAATGATAACCCTACAAAATTGTGAAAGTGTGTTACAACACATTACAACACTCTAAATAAAACACCAATAAGCTCATTTAGTTCACAAGGGCCCAAGACCTAATGTGAATATGTTAGACATATTGTAACATTAAATCAAGGCCAAGTTAGGGGGACCTTTTTTCGTCATTACAAAGACATCTAATGATTGAGAGCTTTGACAATCCCACCTCTCCCACTTGGGAAGACATTATAGGACATAGGGATGTAATTGTAGATAACCATGATAATCACATTGTTTCTTCTCCTAATATCCTTCCTAGAAATGAAGACAATATTTTAGTGTTAGAAGACATGCTTGAAAATCATGAAAATCTCATTTCTCCCTTTCATAATGCTCCTACCATTTGAAGAGATCTATTTGAACAAAAAGATCCAATCATTGACAAGCATGATTCTCCTCTCAATGCCTCCCCTAGTTGTAATGAAGCTACTTTACAAAATCTAACCATGGAATATGATTAACATCTTGTTTGTTACTCCCCTAAAATCTCTCCTACTAGGGTAGATATTAGGGAATAAGAGAATGAGACCTTAGAAAACAAGAATGAAATCATGGACAACCATGACAATCACAATGATCCTTCTCCTGATATCTCTCCTAGTTGTGAAGAAGATATTTTAGTGTTAGAAGATCAAAGTAACGAGAGTCACATTATTGAACAAGAGAATTTTTTCATGTTCCTTTTTCTATTTTTTCTAAAAAATGGAAACTTGCTAAATATAGCAAGTTGGCAATCCCAAAATAGAAAATCAGGATCAATTGACAATTTGGGAAATAATAATAAATTTGGTGATTTGATTGAGATTGGAATATTATTTAAACATAAAAAAGATATTTAATTTAAATATATTCCCTCATTTTGGAAAGTGGATAGTTGGAAGCTTCACATGGACTATTTGTTGGCTTTTAGTGGAAATTGGCAGTTTTGGTAAAGTTGGAAACTCATGGGGAATTGTGGAAGTTAGGAGACACTTGGAAAAAGGAAAGTTTATTTTCCTTGGTAGTGGTATTTTGGTGCCTAATTTGAGTTTTAAAATTGATTTCATATATTATTGGTTTTGGCTCCAATTTTTATTATTCTTGTTTGCATATTTGACAAAGCTTCAGCTTGTTTATTTAGAGGCTAGTAAACCTATGAGACCAATCTTCAAGGCTGATAAACCATGGATATTTGAGGCTCAAGGGAAGTGGTTCCAGGGGGTCTCTAGGAGAAGTCTCATTCAGAGGTTGTATTGGAGCTTAAATAATTCAGTTGTTTTAATAGTTTTTAGATTTTGTCTAGTTTTCTTTTGTGGAGATTTTTGGAGTTTTCCTTGTTGCATGTTATTGCATATCACTGCAGGATTTTTGCTTCATATATTTCATAGGTTTAAATCATATTGGAAAAGTTGGGTATCTCTATTTTCGTCTAAGGGGTTTTGTAGGTGTTGTTTCAGGTGTGCTTCAGATGTAGTTTTGTATGCTTTTACAAGCATAGTTTTTCTATTTAATTTTGTAAGAAAATTGAGATAGTGTTATAGAAGTATGTTGCTATTAAAAAGTCTATAATCAGTCCCATTTACTATTATTTTCATTTGATTATCATATATTTTTAGTTGGGTGAAGTTCTGAGAAGATTCGGTAGCTAAAGTTTGGTTTGATGATGAAAATATGATGCTTAGACCTATTGTATTCTTAAATATATCATAAATTTATTCTTTTGGTTTTCCATGAAGTTTCATTTGGTTTGGTGTTCTTTCAGTGAAGTTTGGAGCAAATCAGGTAGTCTAGTTTAAGCATAGTTTGTGAGTTTGTTGAGGTTTTTAGAGAAAAGAGTTAAATAATTTTATGATGTTGTAGATCAGATCTAAGACCTAATTATATTTTGTTGAATAACATAAAAATAATTTTAATAGTGCTCCTGGGCGGGTGCATGGAAATGGGTAGCCATTCCATGGACACCCTTTAAAAAAAAAAGTTTTTGGACATAACGCGAGCGCGTTATAACGCGCTCGCGTTATGTTGTCGGTTAAACCTAGGTAAGGTCCAGCTGATAAAAACTACAAAGAGATAACGTGAGCGCATTATAATGCGCTTGCGTTGTTGACTATTAAAAGTAAAAAAAGAAATGCAAATCTCTCATTTGCATTTCAACTGTTTTTTTTGTGCACCCACGGCCAAAAACACCAAAATAGCACGCTCACGTTCGGGGAGAGAAATTTCTTCACCAAGCATCCAAATTTCTTCGCAACGATGGCGCCACGACGATGAGGAGCTGTAAGAGGTAAGGATTCTATGCTTTTTATTTTGAATTTGTTAGTTTTAGGTTGAATTTGTTAGTTTTAGGTTGAATTTGATATCTATTTGTTTGAAATTTTAGTAGATGCAAATCAACCTGCAAACCCTCAAAATCCTCAATAGGAGGACCAACCAAATCCTCAAGATCAAAATCAACCACAAAATCAACCTCCTCCACCAATCACTCAACCCCCTCCTGGCACTCAACAAAATTTAATGAGTGAAATTGAAAATAACAAAAAACAAATTGAGGATTTGATCAATAGGTTGAGTGATCCAAATGGTTCAACCACAAAAAGAATGACCCTAGCAAATTCCTTGAAAGATATGTTAACAAATGTAGATTCAATTAGCAAACAAATAACTGGATGGGAAGATAGGAGGCAGGCGGCTAGGGAGTATTATACAAATAAACTATCATACAAGGATGTGAAAGATTTAAAAATAACAAAAGGTGATTTGTGCTCATTATTCACCGACCCACGCACAAATCAAAATCTTACCCTCAATGCAAAGAGGTTTCCTATCCATTGGTGCCACCACCAACAAATGAAGGAGCGATTTTATGATAGGTGGTACATGGTCTTCGATTACCCACCGTGCAACAATTGCGAGGTCCCGCAATATTTCCTTAGGAAACTATACAGTGAGTTCATATTGAACAAAATCCCAAATTATTTTGATATGAGGGATTTCCAGGGGAGAGGTGGGGGGTCAGCTCAGGATAGACCTAGTGCACAGTTGGATCCTACGCGGCAAGGTAGACGAGCTCTCGCTAGGCCACCTCATGAGCACATTGTTATGCCTTCCATCATGAAGGAAAGTGCTGACATAGAGACATTGTAGGCAATCAGCACTTTGACCCAGAGTGTCATCCATCATACTAGCCCTATTCTACAGCGCCATCCAGGGGAGTCTTCTAGTGGTGGTCTTCGAACACATGTGTGTCAATCTTGCGGAGCTACTTGTTCACATGACCCCACCTACCCTCAGGAGACTGGTACGTAAGATCCGTCTGGAGCTATGGAGATGGAGAGGGCAGCTGACATTTTGCATGAGGCATATGGCATTGATAGTCAGGTAAAAGTTATTGCATGTGTTCATTGAATTTAATTTATTAAATTTCGATTTTGAAATGCAAGATTAACTAAAAATGTTTTATGATTTTAATAAAATTGCAGGGTCATAGTGTTGAGACTGGATACACCGGCCCCCCACCAACCTATTTTTGTAGTACACCTATCGCTAGGGTATGTAACTAGTAAACAATTATAAGTTTATTGCATATTAATGGAATTGTTTTACGAATGGTAATTTAATATGCAATTTTGGATGTTGAACAGACTAATATTGGAGGTTTTGATGGAACACTTCCCAGTGGCGGTGGATTTACTCAAACCTTCACGCAGGTAATAGAATAAAGAGTTTAACTAATGAATCAAATACTTAATAGATTTGTGTAGTTTATACATGCACATCGTTGATTATGTTGAATAATTTGTTGTTTTATTTTCAGTTGTTGCGAGATGATACACCTCCGAATGTGACGAGGGCAATGGATATTGGTGTGACATCTGCTATACAATCCTCGATGGCTCTGACAGAAGAGGTATGAGGCAAATTAGTAAATTTTAATTTACATTTGTTGTTATAGATGTTAGTTAGTTAGAAATCAAACCATTATTGATTCACGTAGTTTTTGTCTATTTGTATGGTTTATACAGGGCTTGAGCATGCCTGAGCATGGGCGTGAGGATATTTCCCTCGTGGAGAGAGATCGTGAGATGGCTATAAGTGATTATTTTGTCAAATATATCATTTTTTATAATGTAATTTCTATATATTCATGTCTTTACTTCTTATTGTAACAGTTAAAACTTCACCATGAACTAAACCCTAGGAGGAGTAGCAGGAGCACTCCATGAGCGCAGCAAAAATGAGTGACAGACCTATCGCCATCCGAGCGAAAAGGAAAGGGAAAGATTTTATTTCCTGGGCATGGAGAGCAATGACTTTTGATTCCATAGTCTTTTATTGTATGCCTGCATGGCAGTTTTGTACATATTTTTTATTGGACATATTTGACATTGTATGCCTAGATGGCATTCTCGTAAGCCTATATGGCTATTTTGTACATATATTTCATACTTATATCAACATATATTTATGTATGCCTACATGGCTATTTGGTTAATACAAATATCTTTTTTCGATGCTTGTCCATATTTGCATTCTAAATTGATGGTTCAATAGATATGAGTTACGTATATTCAAGTGTATACTTTACAACTTACGTGTATACTTTGTGACTTACGTGCATTCGAGTGTATACTTTGTGGCTTACATGTTTTCATGCATATACCTTGTATTCGTGCATATACTTTGTTTTAATTTGTGTATACTATGTATTCGTGTGTATACTTTTTGAGGCTTACGTGTTTATGAGTACTTGTAGTTCCCTTATTGACATGTACATGTTTGACTTATTCACGTGTATAATTATTAATTGGTTAGCCATAGCATTGATCTATGTCATCCTCAATGCATGATCCTTGAGATGGAGTAAGTACACCCTCAAGGTCAAAAGGAGTTTCACATGCATTCTTCGTAGGCTCATTTTGGTAGTGAAACCAAAAACCTCTTGCATCATTGAAATGAAAAAAAAATTCCTTTATAGCAGGTCTGAAGCCATTATCATTCTCCATTAGTTCTTCATGTATCCACTCCCCATTAATGGTTGTCTCATGACCTTCATGAAACCAAGCACTTATCTCATTTGTGATAGAAGAAATGTATGAAGATTTATCTTCCTCCTTATGAACCATTCATTATCATGAGAGATGGGTTCTTGTGAACCACTACTGATGAATCATGGGTCAATGAGTTTGACTTGTAAAACTACATGATTGAATCCTGATAGCAATATCACAATATTTATATATCTAAATACTGCCATTGAATCCTGAATACTGCCATCTTACCCACACAAGATTCTGGAAGATGCTTCCCACCCTTCTCTTAGTGGTTGCTCTCATTGCACCTTCTACCTAGCTTCATCTTGGTGTAGACAATACGAAGACCCCAACTTGAGATCTTCACACATGCAAGAACAACTGCGTCCTTCCTGCAGCTTGGATGGATCAACTTGCAACCAAGAACCCACGCTACTTCCTGGTGTAGATTGCCTTCTACATGCTCAGAACCTTCTGCCTCTGATACCATTCTGATGCAGAGGACACAACACAAGACAGTGGCTCATCCACCCTTCTCACTCCTTAACCTATTGATCACTACTGATCACTACTAATCAAGACATGTTCTTAAGCCTCTAATTCTATCCGCCACCTTTCCGTTGTTCAAAGCCCGAGTCACACATTGCTCAAACACAATGGTCGAGCGATGTAATGGTTTCTTTGAAAACCGTTATACATTTAAAACCATACAAGAATTTCACACTCGGTTATATTACGTATATTCCCTATCAACTGAAACCATTTTTCCCATTCCATTCAGGACTGTCATAAAGAAACCAAAAACAAGACATCCATGACATTCAAAACAATAGTGAATCCTTCAAAACTAATCTGCATTCACAATTTGCAAAACAATAAACCAGGAAAGATAGAGAGAACGACACGACGGGAAATGGAAACTCCTCTTTAACGAATTCCAGATATTAACACTTCAAAAACATACATGCTTTAAATGGCTCTTTGGCCGAAGGCCAGAGAGCCCGATTTCTTCTCCCTCTTGTTTACTCTCTTTTTTGTTTTCCCGTAGTTGCACTCTCTATTTCCTCTATCTCCCCGTATTCGGTTACATGTTGTCTCTTTATAGAGATTCTAGGGTAGTTAGACAAATTGTTCATCTACCCGATATTCCCATTTGGTTACAACTGTCATTTAATCCTTTTGATGAATATATCATTGCAATTTTAAACACTTAACCATTTCTTAACATGGTCCCACGAAATTCTAAATGACTAAAACATTACAAAATTATGAAGCTTGTCATAAATTTCAAGAGTCGAGGTGTCCCCGCACCAGTATCCTAGTTGTCCCTTTGTTGATTTATCTCCTCACTGATCCATCTTATTGGATTCTTTCACCTTTTACCCATCGCTTTCTTGAAAAACTCAATTTTAGGCCTTGTAGCCTTCTGCCCCAATTTGGCCTCCTAGAACCCGTTTTCTTGACTTTTCTCACAATCAGTCTTAACAACCCCCAAATGTTTTTGTAAATTCTTTCTTTTGATCATCAAGGCTCCAATATTTATTAAGCCTTAGGTCCTACAAGTTTTCGTACATATGATTGTCCTCAAACCCCCTATTTTCAAGGGTTCCTATGGTTTTTGGCTCTTTTTCCTTCTTTGAGGGCTTCAACGACCTCCTCAACTCTCCTCCTGGCACACACATGACTGAGATACATGTTCCTACACTTGATACTCTTTATTGGCACAAACCAATCCATTTAGCAACTCTCCTTGTTGTTGTCCTCTCCAAGCTACTAGCCAGAATGCACTTGCACTCACCTAGTGCTTGATGATTTCATCACCTCCTTGCAAAACAAGACCCCTTAACCTATATGTACACTATTTACATAGTCCCCAACTTGATTCCAAGTGGCCATGAGAGGAAAGCCACGGGAAGTCAAGTGGGACTCATTATTCACAAAACTGGCCTGAACCGGCAATGAGACCAAGAAAACCAAAAACTTGCAAAAAGATAACCAGTCGGTCTAGATGACTAATCTAATGCTACACAAGATAATTAAGTGACACAAATGGAAGACTCAAAGCATTAGATAAGTCCCTTCAATCCATTCTTGACTGGATGAAGGCTCAAACACAGAAATTCAATGAAAACTTGCTCTCTTCCAATCACAAAAATGTACTCTCCAAGTCTCAATTCGTGAAAACAATCCTCCAACCCAGGTATTAGGGTTTTTCTGACCTTATATACCTTTCTCCCATGTTCTAGGACCCTTCGGTCGGGCTTAGAGCATCATTAATGTCATTTTCCAACTTTTAGGACAAATAGCCAAGGCAACATTGCTCAAAATGCTCACAGTGTCCAAGACTTACCCAAACCGCAAGCCCCTAACAAACCTATTTCCAATTCACTCATCAAAAACACTCTTGGGACTTTATATCATAGTCCTTATTCCCTCTTTCATCCTAATCTGATAGTAGCCACTTTTCAAATCAATCTTGGAGTAGTACCTAGCACCCCCCTAAACAGTCCATTAAGTCTTCTATCCTAGGAATAGGAAACCTATATCTAATGGTTATCCTATTTATGGCCCTAGAATCAGTACACATTCTCCACTTGTCTCCCTTCTTAGGTACCAACACCACTGGAACAACACATGGGCTTATGCTTTTCCTGATCAACCCTTTGTCCAAAATTTCTTGAACTTGCCTTTCTATCTCCTTGTTCTGCTCCGGTGTCATTTTGTATGCAGCCTTGTTAGGCAATTTTGCTCTTGATACAAAGTCAATTTGATGACTGATTGCCCTCTTAGGTGGTAGTGTAGCTGGTGTGCCTTCACAAATGATATCCTTGAACTGATCCAACAGTTGCTTCACCTCTGCTGTCATAGGTAGCCGACTAGGTGACTCCTCCTCCTTTGGCTTCAACATGATTGCATAGACAACTTCTTCTTCCTCATTCATGTATCTTAGGAATTCCTTTCCACTCATCAAAAGTACACTGGATTCTACCTTTTCCACTATCCTTCTTGGGGAAAAAACTTCATGGTTAAGCGCTTGTGCTGGAGTATACTAGAATGGGTGACCTCCCGGGAAGGCCTAGTGCCTCACCTCTGTGAGCATCACTTAGATGCAATGATTGCTAAGTGGGCCATTCAATATCATTTCAAATTTGTTTCTTTAAACAACTTACAAATTTGCAACTTAGGACTCCTCCAACCTAAGGGATCAATCTAGTGGAACATAGCTCGGAGCGATTCCACGTGTTTTGGTGCAAAAGAGGATCATGAATAGCGTAAATATACCTATTTGGACGTGTTGGAACAGTCAGCTTGGTCATACAAGTTGCAGAACGAAAGTTGCACCACTCTGCAACTTTGCACTGCTTGCATTTGATGCTTTTTCCATCAAGTGAAAATCCGCCACCACTGGAAAACCACTTCGAGATAGCCAAAACCGAGAGAGGTTTTTGTAGACAAGCTCAATGCAATCCTATAGGATCAGACAAGAAGTTTCTAAGCATCACAGTATCCAAGTAATAGCATGCTGAAGTTTGCAGCTATTTTGCACTTTGGACTCTTAAGGGATCGATCCGGTGGAACATAGCTCGGAGCGATTCCATGTGTTTCGGTGCGAAAGAGGACCATGCCTACCGTAAAAATACTTATTCGGACGTGTTGGAACAGTCTGCTTGCTCACATGAGTTGCAGAGTGAAAGTTGCACCACTTTGCAACTTTGCACAGCTTGAATTTGACACGTTTTCCATCAAGTGAAAATCCGCCGCCACAAGAAAACCACTCCAAGATAGCCAAAATCGAGAGAGGTTTTTCTAGAGGGGTCCAATGCCTTTCTGTAGGATTAGACGAGAAGTTTCTAAGCATCACGGTATCCAAGTAATAGCATGTTGAAGTTTGTAGCTATTTTGCACTTTGGACCCTTAAAGGATCGATCCGGTGGAACATAGCTCGGAGCGATTCCACGTGTTTCGATGTGAAAGAGGACCATGTCTACCGTAAAAATACCTATTAAGATGTGTTGGAACAATCCGCTTGCTCACACGAGTTGCAAAGTGAAAGTTGCACCACTTTGCAACTTTGCACAGCTTGAATTTAACACGTTTTCCATCAAGTGAAAATCCGCCGCCACGAGAAAACCACTCCAAGATAGCCAAAATCGAGAGAGTTTTTTCTAGAGGGGTCCAACACCTTTCTGTAGGATCAGACGAGAAGTTTCTAAGCATCACGGTATCCAAGTAATAGCATGTTGAAGTTTGCAGCTATTTTGCACTTTGGACCCTTAAGGGATCGATCCGGTGGAACATAGCTCGGAGCGATTCCACGTGTTTCGGTGCGAAAGAGGACCATGCCTACCATAAAAATACCTATTCGGACGTGTTGGAATAGTTTGCTTACTCTCACGACTTGCAGAACAAAAGTTGCACCACTTTGCAACTTTGCACAGCTTGAATTTGACACGTTTTCCATCAAGTGAAAATCCTCCGCCATGAGAAAACCACTCCAAGATAGCCAAAATCGAGAGAGGTTTTCCTAGAGGGGTCCAATACCTTTCTGTAGGATCAGACGAGAAGTTTCTAAGCATCACGGTATCCAAGTAATAGCATGCTGAAGTTTGCAGCTATTTTGCACTTTGGACCCTTAAGGGATCGATCAGGTGGAACATAGCTCGGAGTGATTCCACATGTTTCAGTGTGAAAGAGGACCATTCCTACCATAAAAATACCTATTTAGACATGTTGGAACAATCTGCTTGCTCACATGAGTTGCAGAGCGAAAGTTGCACCACTTTGCAACTTTGCACAGCTTGAATTCGACACGTTTTCCATCAAGTGAAAATCCGCTGCCACGAGAAAACCACTCCAAGATAGCCAAAATCAAGAGAGGTTTTTCTAGAGGGGTCCAACACCTTTCTGTAGGATTAGATGAAAATTTTCTAAGCATCACGGTATCCAAGTAATAGCATGCTGAAGTTTGCAGCTATTTTGCACTTTGGACCCTTAAGGGATCGATCCGATGGAACATAGCTCAGAGCGATTCCACGTGTTTTGGTGTGAAAGAGGACCATGCCTAACATAAAAATACCTATTTAGATGTGTTGGAACAGTCTTCTTACTCACATAAGTTGCAGAGCGAAATTTGCACCACTTTGCAACTTTGCACAGCTTGAATTTGACACATTTTCCATCAAGTGAAAATCTGTCGCCACGAGAAAACCACTCCAAGATAGCCAAAATCGAGAGATATTTTTCTAGAGGGGTCCAACACCTTTCTGTAGGATCAGACGAGAAGTTTCTAAGCATCACGGTATCCAAGTAATAGCATGCTGAAGTTTGCAGTTATTTTGCACTTTGGACCCTTAAGGGATCAATCCGATGGAACATAGCTCGGAGCGATTCCACATGTTTCAGTGTGAAAGAGGACCATGCCTACTGTAAACATACCTATTAGGATGTGTTGGAACAGTCCGCTTGCTCACACGAGTTGCAAAAAAATGTGTACAAATTGTTTACATGACCTTTTTCACATTGTTTACATTTCAAAATTCAAAGTTTGCAAATTTTCCTACTCAAGGCATTTACAGAACAAGGTGCTACTACACCAAACATGAATTTCAACCTTACAATATTTGAGTATATCTCATTATGTAATTAAATCTTATTACAATGCCTCTGGCACTTCGTTCTCTCAGATCTTTTACAATGTCACTCATACATTCAAGATTCTTTTTAAATGTCTACATCATAGGTGCTCATCATGAGGTTAACTTCAAATGAGTAACTTGAGATTCCCTTGCTAAGCTCACATTATCTCTTATAATGGCTTGAAATCAAAATTGAGATTTTTCAAAATCATCAAAATAAGTATGTTGCATTGCTTTTTTCGCTGAAATTTTTGATAATGGCTCTTAAATCAGCATTTTCTACAATGAAAGATCAATCAACCCTTCGTAGTTTACTTAAAAATACGCAAAGTAAAAGAGAAAAAGAAAAAGCATCCAAAATGGAAATGAAATAAAAATAGATGGAAGGCACTTACAGATGTTGCATGCAGGCATCAAAATAAGGATGTTGCATTGCTTTTCTAGTTGACATTCTCTTCGATGGCTCATATATCAGCATTTTTTGCAAGGGGACACCAATCACTGTAAAAGAAGATGATAGCATTGGCATCAAACAAATTAATGTGCATACAAGTATAAATTAATAAGAACCAATGTGCATATACTTACAAATTAATCCAACGAACCATCCGGGTCTGCTCTACTCTTTATTGTGTCAAGTATTGCCTCATGGTCAGACTCACGGACCTTCCATAACGTCTTGTTCAAAGGTCTACCCCCATATTTGGTCAAATGAACATTGGATGCCATGACAAGGTTTGAGTAATGAAGAATCTTACGATGCATGTCAAAGTCCTGAAATAGCCAATGTTTAACACTTGAATGTGGGTACCTTCTAAGCCATGTTCCAGTAACCACAACTGAGCCTATAGGGTATTCGATGTTTTCTCCATCTATAAGTGGGGCCTCAAATTTCTTTTTGGTCTCAACACAATGACACAAGTAATAGTTTGTTCCCTCTTCATTGTCTTCATCTGTAATAACTGCATAAACATGCCCTGCATTGATAGGTGCAAAAAATCTCTTGGAATTTGTCAACATTATGAATACAGTACAAAGTAAGATCTAACGATATGGAATTTCAACAACTAAGAAAGTAGATATATCACCTCATTGAACTAGATCTGATATGTGGTCAAAATCGACTGATGGTTCTATCTATGTCAATTCCAATGTTGTTGGAGGGTGATACGTGTGAAGTGGGCTAAGATAACTTGTCAACCATTTGTCAACCCACTCCCCTGACTCACAATCATTCCAGTCTTGCATTGTACATGAAGAACAAAAGCATGCCATCTTTCGTGTATCGATACTCCATGAACCTGTCTTTGAGCTAAGGAAAGAGTGTACCTCATTCGATCCTATTAGTGTACAACAGTCTTCATATGGTGCAATGTTAGTATCATCCATCAACCAAAAAAATCTACGAACTGAAGACGTACCTTCATTACCTGGACCCATCAAAGCATTACACCACTCGACAATTGATTTTGCATCTATCAACTTTGCACTGTCTTTATACTTTAACTCTTCTCATGCTAATGCTCTTTTCACGCATGCTCCCCCTTTCCATGTCCAGCCTCACAAAAGTTCCACATATGTTGAACTCCTGTAATGACATGCATCCTGCACAACTAGTAGAATATGCACGAGTTCTTGAACTGTGTTGCATAGTTATCAAACCATATTATATGTTGATCATATTTTATGCCCCTCTGAGCCAAACCACTGTAGAACATCTGGAAGCAACCTTGCACGAACTCTGCAAAATGTGTGCGATCATCACTAATGTAAAAGTGCTACTCCCTCATTACCTTCCTTTGCTCATCTGTACTATCAGATGCATGAATGAATGCTATGTGCACAAATATCGAAACTTGTGTAGAGTTGTAATATTGTGACTACACCTCATGTTGTGGTTGTAGAGTGTAGTTCTCTGCAAAGTCAACCATGGATACTATGCTTCCAATTGGAAAGGTGTCCTTGCATAGCTTGAATTGCATGTCCAACCATCGGGCTCTATGGGTATGCATTGCATACTCAGACAGTATACTGTCACGAAATGTGGTCATAAATTTGTACACTGGAATCTTCTCGATAACCAAATCACACCTTTTTGCTTGAGACCCATCTTTTGTAGCATATGCCACTATTTTATACTTCTCGAACTCTACTAGTTTTTGTCCCACCTCATCTGTGCTTTCCATATGTTGACATACTTGCATACGCTGGAAGCCACCGCAACGCTCGCATGAACCATCCAAGCATGTTGTCCTATAGAATATCTGGCCATCCTCTATTTGACATAAAAATTTTGATAAGAACTCTCTTGAAGATTTTGGTGGGGCTTCTATGCCACAATCCTGCAAAACATCATTAGTATGCAAATCTAAACATATAGAACGATAAACATCGTAATGGTTAGAAAATTCAATATGTAGTCTACAACAACAAGTAGTGCATGTGTGATTTATCTTGACATAAAAAGGTTTAAGCAGTTCAAAATATCTTTGAGAAATACTAATTTGAGGATAATCATTTTCAAATTTCCGAAAAAATTGGGTTTGAGTCATATCCAAAAAATGCTTTGGATGTGGCTCACGATTCCGACTACCGATTCTCCTTCTTACCACATCCCTTTGATTTGGAGATGGCCTTGTGTTATTCTTCCAATACTCTTCAATTAGTGTTCTCAAGGCTTCGACAACTTCTTTATCTTTTCGTGACAGTCTCCCCGAGAATGCCCATAATTCATTTGTATCATTGCCCTCAATTCTTTGCCGCCTTTGAATGGCTCTTGATAAAGTTTTTCTACTAATTCCTATTTTTTCACTAGTCTTTCTAATTAGGCGAGCTCTCTTTGTTTGACAACTTACCAAAGTCGATGTAATCACACGTCGGGTGACATTACTATCCTTTGAGCATGAGGTCTTACCCACACTCTCATAAGCATCCATTAGATTCTTCACAATAGTGTCTTCACTCGATGCATTCGATGTTCTCAACCCAAGGGTCTTCATGATGTTCCTATACTTTACACCCCATATCATTTCAACAAATAGTTATCTTGCAGTCTCATTTAGCCTTTCAAAGAATCTTTCCCAAATCTTATCAGCATATCTTCTACAAGTGCGTGTTGAAATCTTACCTTCCATGTGCTGCAAAATCTCATCATCAATATTAATCAAATACTTTGGTTTTCTACGCAAAATTCTTGGTGGTGTTCTCCTAGGTACATACATCTCAACATTAGGAATTTCATCAATATTTAATTGAGGTGGGCTAGATTGCATACCTTCAATCTAGGGTGGAGAAGAAGACATACCTTGAGGTTCAGATGGGAATGATGGCATACCTTCTTCATTAATTTCGAGTGATGATGTACTCTCAACTTGAGATGTGTTGGATGGTGTCCAACAATATTCACTTGTGGTAAATGGTGTCCCTCCGTATTCACTTGCAGTAGATGGTGTCCATCCATATTCACTTGTGCTAGATGGTGTCCCTCCATATTCGCTTGTGCTTAATGGTGTCCCTTCATATTCACTTGTCGTAAAGGGTGTGTCTCCAACTACGGTATCTAAATCTGTCTTACGATGATGCTTTCACATTCATGCCTTTTGTGCTACCAATTCCTATTCTCTTTTTGACGGTTGAGGTTCCTCTACAATCGGGTTGTTCTCATCAATCGTTTCCAATTTCTTCTTTTCACGATATGCCGCCACCCAAACTCTCTCCTTTTCTTTCAAGGTTTCGTTCTCTTCGTCTGTTAGTTTCCTCTTTGTCTTTTTCTTTGGCATGGCAGATAATTTTATCTATACCATGGTAATGAGATGAATATTAGTTCCTAAAAAATGTATCCATTCAAGATAATTGAAAAATATGTCATTGAAGGCTTCATTTAAATAATACTTACAATCATCTTGTACAAAAGTAGTCTTTTATTGTTGATGGTTCTAGCCAACCACCAAGGGAATAAGGACTATGATGTAAAGTCCCAATAGTGTTTTTGATGTGTGAGTTAAGGCAAACTTAGGGTAGTCTAGAGCCTTGAATTTTGGAGAAGCTTGAATGATGAAATTAGGCAAATTAGTCCATGTAGACTTGGCAATTTGTCCTAAAAGTGGGAAAAGGGCATTAATGATGCTCTAAGCCCGAACCAAGGGTCCTAGCATGTGGGAGAAAGGTATATAAGGTCATAAAAACCCTAATTGAGCATGTGGGAAAGCTATTGTACGATTTCGAGTTTCGGAAGGGGAATTTGTGAGTTGGAAGAGTGCAAATTTCATTGATTTTTTGTTTTTGTGCCTTCATCCAGTCAAGAATGGATTGAAAGGACCTGTCTAATGCTTGATGTCTTTCAATTGTGTCACTTAATTACTGTGTGAAGCATTATATTAGCCATTTAGTTCAATTGCTTTCTGTTTTGCAAGTTTTTAGAGTTTTTGGTCTCATAGCCAGTTCATGCCAGTTTTTGGAAATAATGATCCCCACTTGAATTCTCATGGCAAGGCTACCATGGAAACTTGGAATCAAGTACGGGAATTTTTTTACAGTGTACATATGGTGTTTGGTGTCTTGGTTTGCAGGGGAGATGGTGAATTCATCAAGAACTAGGCGAGTGCAAGTGCATTTTGGCTAGTGGCTTGGAGAGGACAGCAGTAAAGAAAGTTGCTAAATGGACTGGTTTGTGCCAATAAAGATCAAGACAGTGTGGGTACATGTATTCCAGACATGTGTGTGCAAGGAGGAGAGTTGAGGAGGTCATTGAAGCCCTCAAAGTTGGAAAAAGGAGCCAGAACCCTAGAAACCCTCGAAAATAGGGGGTATGAGGACAGTCCTATGTACGAACGCCAAAGGGACTAAACACCTGGTAAATATTGAAGCCTATGGTACCACTAGAAAGAATCTATAAAAATATTTGGGGGTTGTTAAGACCGTTTTTGAGAAAAGCCAAGAAAACGGGTTCTAGGAGGCTTAATTGGGCAAAAGGCTACAAGGCCTAAAATTGGGTTTTTCAAGAAAGCGATGGGTACAAGGTGAAAGAATCCTATGAGATGGATCAGTGAGGAGTCAAATCAACAAGGGGATAGTGAGAATACCCTTTTGTAGCCCCTCGAGTGGTTAGGATACTTTGGGTCAATGTGGAGCCTAGGGAAGCTTAGTGGTGAATTGAGAGCAATGGTGAAAATTTTGAAATTGGTGGAGATTCTTATGAGGTGAGAGGGGTTTATGAGGGATCCCTGAGTAGGGTAGAGAGGAATACCCTAGGAAGACCAAAGAATAGGTCTTGGGAAGAGAAATATTGCTCTTCAAAGATAAGACTCCCCATCAATTGTTGAAGGACTGGTCTATGTAATGAACTTTTGACCTTGTGCAGGGTATTTTGAAGATGTTTGATGCTTTGGAATGGTCTAGGAATGGTCTTAAAGGATGAATTTTGGTGAATGGTTCTGAATTTCTATAATTGGCAAGTGTAAAATGGTAATTGGCAAGTGTAAATAATTGTGTATATAATTTGCTAATTTAAAATGTGCATTGACAACCTAAGGTTATAATGAAAAACAAAAATGAAAGAAAGCCATAATAGAATGAAATAAAATTTGTAAAGACTTCACATACCTTAAAAACCAGACTTTCAAATGGAGGAATTCAACCCAATTATGTAGCCTTAGCTTCTTCTTTCTTCAAACTCCACAACAATTTGACTTGTTCAAAAGTTTGTTCCCTTTCACACTTCAATTGTATATCAGTTGTCAATGGAATTCAAACTTCAATTGATATTATATGTCTTTCAACGTCGAGACTCAGCTATTTCATGCAAAGGTGGTAAAAAGATCATGGAAAAGGTGATGGAAAGTGAAAAAGATGTTTGCACACTTCACAACATCATCAAATATATATTTTTTGTCAGAGCACACGCAGAACCAGGGGAATATGCAGACTGTGGGCCTTCAAATCACGAGTATATTGATTTTTTTACCATTTTAGTAAACTACAAAATGCGCTCGCGTTATAACGCGAGCGCGTTATGTTAAATTAAGTTTTCTTAGTGTATTTTTGATAGTATAGGGGTTTCTGAGAGAGTGGGAGGGAGAGAGGGGGAGAGTGGAAGATAGAGAGAGATGGAGAAGGGGAGAGTGGGAGAAAGAGAGAGGGAGAGAGTGGGAGATAGAGTGGGAGATACAGAGGGAGGGAGAGAGTGGGAGAAGGGGAGAAGTGGAGAGTGGGAGATAGAGAAAGAGGGAGAGAGGGAGAGAGCGGGAGAGTGGGGGAGAGTGGGAGAGAGTGGGAGAGTGGAGGAGAGTGGGAGAGAGTGGAGGTAAGTGTATAGGGCATAAGGATTAGGGTTTAGAATAATGGGTATAGGATTGAGGGTATAGGGCTAAGTGTATAGGGTATAGGGATTAAGGTTTAGAATAATGGGTATAGGGTTGAGGGTATTGGGTTTCAGATTGAGGTTTAGGGTTTAGGGTTTAGTGTACAAGGTTGAATGTAGGGTTTAGAGTTTAAGTATAGGGTTGGGGGATGATGTTCAAGGCTTAGGTTATAAGGTTGAGGGTATAGGGTATAAGGATGAGGGTTGAAGGTGTAGGGTTGAGGTATAGTGTTCAAGGTTGGGGGTGTAGGGTTAACTGTATAGAGTATAGGGATTAGGGTTTAGAATATTCAGTAGAGGGTTGAGGGTATTGGGTTTAGGGTTGAGGGTTTAGAGTACAAGGTTTAATGTAGGATTTAGTGTTTAATTATAGGGTTAAGGGTTCAAGGATAATGTTTGGGGTTTAGGGTTTAGGAATAATGTTAAACATAAAACCCTACAATCTCAAGTCTTAACCCTATACCTTATACCCTTAACCCTACAACCTAAAACCTAATCCCTATACCCTATACACTTAACCTCATACCCTTAACCCTTAACATTATACCTCAACCCTCAACCCTTAAACTTGTACATAAATCCTAAAACCTAAACCATCAACCCTAAACCTAATATCCTCAATCTAATACCCTCAACTATATACCCAATATCCTAAACCATAATCCATATACCCTATACACTTAACCTTATACCCTCAACCTTAAACACTATCCCTCAACCCTCAACCCTATACCCTGTAGAGAGTTTAGGGGAGAGAGAGAGAGACCTGAGAGAGGGTGAAATTGGCAACCTAACTTGTCCTGTTTGAAAAAATGGGTCCAAGAAATGGGGTCTC